>JAHWFO010004153.1:733745-832008 GCA_023313115.1 Rhysida immarginata
ACAAAAACTGAATTGATAAACAACACACAAAATCAATGATTTTCGTAGAGAAGAAAAATTTTTAAAATTAAGAGAATAACTATAGTGATGCTATCCAGTACAATTGTTTTAGAAACAGATTATGTACTGTCATGGGTTATATTTACTAGTTTGATAAATTTAAAAATTTTTCTTCTCTACGAAAATCACTGATTTTGTGTTGTTGTTTATCAATTCAGTTTTTGTTTCAATCTTTTAATAACAGGGAAACCTCTCTACGAATATTTGGAAGAATGAGCCGACAAGCTGCTTTACAAAAGATGAATGAATTACAGAAAAGTATAGATGGTTGGGAAGGCAAAGATATAGGACAATGTTGCAACGAATTTATTTTAGGTAATATAGCCTTTGATTGAATCTATTACTCACCAATCATTTGAAAAGTTTTACTTGAAAACAAGTTTTGATGGAGTTGTGGGTGGTTGTTGTTTTTTTTTTTTTTTGTTTTTTTTATACTGTATGCACTAATCTAATAAGCAGTGTAAAAATAAAATACGATTCAAATGATGCTTTATTTCTTAATGTGCTAAATTTGCATAACTGAAATTTGCTTTTGAAATCATTTCATGTGATCAATCACATATACTACACTGTATTCCACTTGTTACTTTAATCAGCATTTTGGTAACGAGTTTTTTGTTTCAAGAATGAAGATAATGCAAGTAAACATAAGTTGTATAAAGCTCATTCTCAAAGATATTCTTGTAGACATTGTGATTAGGCCTACATTATATTACATTGTGATCCCATTGTCGGTAAAGTAGCGAATGGGACATATCGTTATGCAATATTGATTTGTTATGAGTTTTTATTTAAAATAATTTTGATTTACCTGAGTTCAAATTTAAATCTCCTTCTGTCCCTTATAAACATTAAATACTCACTTATTTACAAAAACAATTATACACAATGCATTCAAAAGTTATGGGATTGTAGCAATAGAAAAGGAACAATAGCACCTTCTGTCAGTGATCAGTGAAACACATTATTTCATCCTATCTCAATCTGTCACAACCTAATGCACTGTGATATGTTTTTCAGTTTGTGTTCAATAACCATTAAAATTAATGATTTCTTTCCCCCGTTATAATTTATAAATACACAGCAACATGCGGCCATCAAATTTTATTTTTCGATGAGGTAAAATTGCAGCTGAAACTTTTTTCTATGATGCAAACTCCATATGGTGATGAACGTCTTAAGTCATAGCAAGATGCTCGAGGATATTGCTAGTTACAGATTCGAGAGAGAGAGAGAGACACCCTTCCACAAGCCCAGAATTTGTGCCAGGCAGAATTTGTTATCGAAAAATTCTACAGAGAGGTATTAGACTGACTTTTGAAGAGAATTCGAAGGATTATGTCCAATTTGCACCAAACTGGAGAGATTTTCTACTCCATGAAGATGCATCCTCTTTCTTCACTAATTCTCTTTTAATTTTTGGCTTTAAAAAAAAACAAACTGGTTACTAGTCGTCAAAAAAAGTTGCACCCAGAAGGAATTGTCAAATTGAAAAGGTATTTGTAAAGAAGTTAGTACTCGGAAACAACAACAAATGGTTAAACAATGAGCATGGGTATGACAAAATTGGTCAAAATACTAAAATCATTACAACTCTCAATAGGATCTTGGGCTACTGTTATTTCTAATGCATTCTGCCACACTTCGTAGCATGCAGTCATACAAGTTCTTAACGTAGTCTTGACTCAGCTCATCCCATGCAGACTGAACTTTGGCTTATAGACCTTCTGCCAGCAGTGGAGTCTTAACAAAGCATCCCATAGGTTTTCTATGGGTGCAACTTTTTTTTTTTTTTTGTTAAGATTAGTATATGATTAACCGCCTGCTATATTTACCTAATCTGGTCTCTGCTGACTTTTTATTGTTCCCAAAGCTCAGGGCTTTGTTGAAAAGTCAAAGATTTCATGATGACCATCCAGAAGAATGTGACCATAATTTTAAACAATTTCAAAAAGAGGAATTTTTCCAAACCTTCAAGCATCTCTATGAACAATCTAAGGCATAGAGAGAGAGGTGGAATGCAAATCCTTATTTGGTCAAGAATTGCTTTTTATATTTATTTACATGGATTTCAGAATTTTTTGAATGCATTGTGCATGCTATATTAATCTACTTTTAATTCAAGAGTCACTAAAAGTCAATATTTATTTATTTATTTATTTATTTATTTATTTGTTTGTTTGTTTGTTTGTTTGTTTGTTTGTTTGTTTATTTAATTAATTAATTAATACTTAAATTTCTTTCAGATGGGATGTTAGGAAAAGTTGCATGGGGTAAACGATTTACAGTAAGGCATGTCTTTCTTTTTGATGGATTGATGATTTTATGCAAACAGAACAACAGGAGATCTGTCAGCGGACCTGCCGGAGAATATAGATTAAAAGAGAAATATTTTATTAGGAAAATTGAAATTGTGGATAGAGATGATGCTGAAGGTACCAATTGTCATTGACATAAGAATTTTTGTGTGTTTTTTTTAACGTTAAAAGTGTTTTGCATAAAAAATAAGAGGTGGTTATTAATGTGCTAAATTTGCAGAACTGAAGCATGCTTTTGAAATTGTTCCACGTGATCAACCACATGCCATACTATATGCAAAATCAAATGAAGAAAAATGCAATTGGATGGCAGCTCTTATCATGTTAAGCACTCGAAGGTAAGGTGACAAGATTGAAAATCATTTATATTAAATAAATTAACAGAATTCACGTGAAGCCTTTTAAAAAATATTCAAGATATTTATGGTTATAGTCACACCGTAAAATCTAGAGCCCGGAGGGGAATGATTGATTAAAATAAAAAAAATAAAAAAAAATAAAAAAATAAAAAAAAAAGAAGAGAGAGAGGTAGTATTGGTTATAATTCCTGGATGGGGGAAGTATGACATTAAGTCGTGTCTGAGTATTAATTTCCCATTTTTGGTTTGTTAATCGATCATTCCATTCAAGGCTCTAGATCTTATGGTTTGACTGTACATTGGTTATTGATGTATTTTGAGAGATTGATGGAGGGAATTAACTGAAAAAATTTATTTATCATGTTATACATAAGAATTTGCTTACTTTATAAACACAAAAATTTGCAACACAACCATTCCTTAGATTGTTAATTTGTATATTTGTTTGTTTTTAGCATGCTAGAAAGGACATTAGATAGCATTTTGTCTGAAGAAGAGAAAAAGCATCCTCTTAAATTACCATCACCATCAGTGTATAGGTAATTTCACTTTTAAATTATTCAACCATGTTTTCTCATTCAAATTATAATTAACCCTTTATCGATAATGTTGCCATATAGCAACATCAACATTTGGCATCAGTCATGACATTTGTATGGTACTCTCAGTACTCTGTATGGTGCCATCAGTTAAGATATTTGTATGCAATAAAGCAATTTGTGTAATGTGATACAGTATATTGGTCCACAAATAGTTTTTGTTGCCATAATGGCAACAATACATTAACAAATAATTACATGTAATAAAAATTATTTTTTATGATAATTGTAATCATGACATGATTAGTAATAATAAGCAACAGTCAAAATATTTTTTCATGATTTGTTTTTTTTTTGGAGGGTAACGATAAAGGGTTAAATTATATTAAGTACAGTGTTGAGGTCAAAAATTTCACTCTTTGTTAGAAAGCAAGTCACAGCACAGTGAGTTCAGTTGTTCTGCAACACATAGCATCAATCTCAGTAGGGTACTTCAAATGACAAAAAAGCAGGGCCATCTTGTTTTTGATGGGTTTTAATAAGCTTAATTGTTAAACAATAAAACATTTCATTAATGATCATTCATTGATTTAATTTGAATGTTGGTAAAAGCAGATAGATATACCAAACATCTATATAAGATCTACTTGACCAATGGCAAATGTCAGTTAAGCATGTACTTTGATACAGCAGTTTGAAAATATTTCAAATGCAGTGTATACTCTAAAAAAACATTTGAAATTAAGAATATTGAAATACTTGATGGAAGCAGATGAACCTCAAATACATGTTTTGAGACTGGAAATAATGCCACTAAGGTTATACCTTGGTTTTCTCTCTGCACCATTTGAATAGTAGCTGAATTTAGTGACTATAAAGCAAATAAAAGTAAAATATTATTACACAATTAGTATCTACCTGGTAAATCTTCTATTCATTTGAAATTGAATCCTATGTTCATTGTCTCTGTACATGTCAATATTACTGTGATCATAAGCAGTTTTTATATATAGTACAGGGTTCTCCCCAGACCCTTTTTAACGGGCGCGCCGCCCGGCTGATTTTGGCGACCGCCCGGCTGAAAAACTGCACAACATTGCATAATATTTTATTTGTTTTTAATTTTTGTCCGCCCAGTTATTTTAGCTTACCACCCACCTGATAAAATTTTCTGGGGAGAACACTGTAGTATATGGTATGTACACTTATAAAGTTCACATGGTTAAATAATATTTTACTACAAATGTTTTTGTTTTTTAATATTGGGAAATTTTTTAATCATTATCTTAAACT
Source organism: Rhysida immarginata (assembly GCA_023313115.1). Lineage (NCBI taxonomy): Eukaryota > Metazoa > Arthropoda > Chilopoda > Scolopendromorpha > Scolopendridae > Rhysida > Rhysida immarginata. Next base: position 738,315 of record JAHWFO010004153.1, read on the forward strand.
TTTATTATTAATTTTTAATTAATATAGCAATTTCAAGGTACATGTACAGGGTGCATTATGAAAGTAATGCGCATAATTTTATTTTGACGCGACTATCCATCGGAGTGCGCTCGGACTGGTCGAATAATGTGGTGGGGGGGTCTGCCCTTCCAAACGCGCCCGGTCCCAGTTCGCTCCGAGCAGTAGGACGTGTATTCGCACGAAGTCTGTTTTTCGATTGTATCACAGCACGATGGAGCATTCGCTGGAACAGCCACACGGCCTTCGTCGTCACCAACTTCCTGAGCCGGAGCAAGACCCCCGTTGTGCCCCAGCCTTCTTACTGCCCTGACTTGGCTCCGTGTGACTTTTTTTTTGTTCCCTCAACTGAAGAGGGAGCTGAAGGGAAAGCATTGGGAGTCGGTGGAGAACATCCAAGCTCATGTTACAAGGTTCCTGAAAAACATTCCAGTCGAGGAATTCCAAAGTGCCTTCCAGGCGTGGCAGAATCGTCTCCGCAAGTGTATTGATGCAGGAGGAGACTATTTTGAAGAATTTTAACCATTTGTACCAAGCGGATCAATAAACCTATTTTTCCCAGAAAATGCGCATTACTTTCATAATGCACCCTGTATTAGGAAAATTTATTTTAATATATCGTTTTTCTTCTTCGTGTAGATTTGCAGAGGAAGATTCAGATGATAATATTGTTTTTGAAGATAAAGAACTTAGTGTTGGTGTTCCTGTAATTAAAGGTGCTACATTGCTCAAACTAGTTGAAAGACTAACATATCACATGTATGCAGATCCAATGTTAGTTCGAACATTCCTTACAACATTTAGGTCATTTTGTCAACCTCAAGAAATTCTAGACTTACTTATAGAAAGATATCCTTTTTATTTATATTTCAAAAGCTTCTCTGATAATTATATTTCTTTGGGGAATATGAATTCATATATACATTTTTCACCTGGTGGGCTTCACAGAGAATCAAATTTTGTGCTTTTTTATTTATGCGGGACTAGCTGATGTACATTATTATTATCATAATTTTCGGTAATATTTTTTTTTAAATCAATGGGGGGGCCCCCAATTTTTTTTTAAATCATCATTGCGTTTATTATCAGAATATTAAATAATATTTGCATTTTATAATACGTAGTAATGATTTTTTTAACTTTTATTTATTTTTTTCCCTGTGTATTATACAGTCGAACCCTGATAACTCGAATCTTCAGCGGACCAGATAAAAAATTTGAGTTATCAGGTTTTCGAATTAACCAGTAAATTGAAAACGAGGCTAGAGGACAATTATAAAGATTACATAATACTCGCAATGTTTTTATAAATTCAAATTTTTTTTATGAGATCCATTTACAATTACAGTACAGACCTCATAATTTGCAGTGCGTTTTAATGCAAAATCAGCTCCAATCTCGTTTTGGCATGGCTTCCGAATCCTACTTCCGGTTTGTTAAAATATTCGAAACGCATCTCTTCGCGATTTTTGATCATTTATTTTTCATCTGACGACATTTATGATAAATGTAAAAATGTTTTACATTCAAAAATTGACAGAGAATTCACATTTTTCTCAAATTTCCATCATTTTTACATCAATAAAGGCAGTGCGATCTGAAGCGTTTCGAAAAGAAGTTTCAAAAACAAAATAGCAACGGCCATTCTGAAGTGCATGGTTACTTCTAAAAATTCACTCGCGTTCGTTCATGCAATGAACTTTATGGTTAACATGAACACTGCCTCTAAAATCGACTTTTCTAGCAGGAACAGATCGATCATTTATCAAGTCGAACTCTTTAACTTTTATTTTCATGTTAATTCTTCATTACTTTTCGTATTTTTTTCAAATGGCTTGCAACGTTTTTGGAATATCTTTGAATTTATAAAAATAAAGAGTTCTTGATCTTATGTATACTTGCCTACTTATTTGACTGCGCATGAGGAGGGAGGAGGAGGGGGGGGGTCACTCGAGAGCTCCTGGATCTAACAAGAAAGTTAATGAAGAATTGAATTTGGTTTGGTGGGACTTAGAATATTGTTCGAGTTAACCGGGAATTTGAGTTATCAGAGTTCGAGTTATTCGGGTTCGACTGTATAGGGAATATTACGGTATTATTATTTTCATTCCTGCTCTGTACAAAATGTTGGCTCACTTATTTTTTAATTAATATACATCTATGTATAATGTAATTTTGTTAAAAACTACATCTATGAGAGTAATGAATTTAATTTTTGTTTGATAATCTGCAATGAAAGATGTGATTCAACAGCCTATTTAGTCCTTATCATAAGAAAAATGTCTTGAAGAAAGTGTATTTGTTTGATAAGAATTTCATATGATGTATAATACCAAATATATAAAATATCTGAGCAATTCACTTGAAGGGTTAAGAGGAGCACTTACAGTATTAACGGAAGATTAAGAAAACAAGCTTTTTTAGATATTGTGCTTGTTGATACACTCTTCCAAAATTAACTAAGCCTCTCGAACAGTTTTGTTACAAGAATTATCCGTGACAAAGCTACTGTTTGGTTAACAATAAAATGTAGTCGTATTTACCAGATATGCATTTCTTTTCTCATCAGTATTCGTATGTTAGAGATTTTCACTTCGTTTATAGAACATTTAATTACAGACTTTTGTATATGTTATTTTGTGTTTTTTCCTTGACTTTTGAAACATTTCATATTCCTGACCCTCCTTCATCTCCTCTTGCTACTGAAGACATGGATTTGATAGAACGAGAAAATTTAAAAAATTCTATTCGAGAAGATTCTAAACGATTTCGAAAAGAATATAGCCAGCCTGTTCAGTTTAGGTAATTTTTAAAAAAGAATTTTCTGTTGATTTTTTGTTGTTTTAGCATGGTTTTTAATTAAATTGATTTCAATATTTTAGGGTACTGAATGTACTAAGGCACTGGGTTGATCACCATTATTATGATTTTGAACGTGATCCTCCACTTCTTCAAAAACTTGAATATTTTTTGGACACTGTGAAAGCTAAGTCCATGAGGAAATGGGTTGTCTCAATCACAAAGATTGTTCAGAGACGAGTAAGTGAATGAAAATTATTCTTGGTATAGGCTTGCTGAATTAAAAATTTGCATGTAAGATTAAGTGACAATAATTCTCTGAATAAAAATGTTTATTCAGTATTTATATGTGGATCTGTTTGGAAAATTTAAGTGACAGCTTAAAATTCAATGCTCATTTAGTGATTTTAAATTGAATTTGAATCGATAGTCCATCTCTTCAGGTTTTCTTCATTTAATTAAAATCCTTGGGCAAAGGATGGGCAAGGTGGCCACAAATCAGTGAAAATCAAGGGTTTTATCAATTTTGGGTATATCATGGAAATTCATAAATTTTTGGAAATATCAAGACTTTTCTCAACCCCAAAAAATATTTTTTGAATACTGTTATGGAAATTAAAGCATTCAGTGTAGAACTGCTTTATATTGTCATTTATGACTGGGCTTCTCATTGGTTGATTTGCACGTGTGAATCAAAGGCATATGAAATAATTTGTGGAGCTTTTGCTGATCAGTTTCATCTAGAAAAATGAGTTTTTTTTTTCTAAACTCTATTGAGCGAAATTTGATCATTTTTGTTGGAATTTCAAAGTGATACTCTTCTTGTGCCTTTTATTTATATACAAAATCCAAGGGAACAGGGTTTTATTTTGTCATCAAGAATGAATATATATGCGTATGAATCAAGAATTGGTAATGACAATGGACACTATCAGCAATTACCCAATCATTAAGATGCGGTAAAGATTAAATTTGCATACTTGTTTGACTTAAATTTTGGAAGATCACTTAAAGGAATCCTTCATTTGGAGTTGTGGTATAATGTTTGTAATAATCTTAAGTTTTATTTATAAGTGTTCGATATGTCCTCTTCCTATGGCGTACATCTAGTCGATAACTAAATTCCTCCCATACGTAATGAAGCATATCTGGAGTCCCTTCACGAATGGTGGCTGTTATTCGAGTTTTTAGCTCCTCCAGATTTGTTGGAAAGAGGGCACAAAAACACGGTCTTTTACGTATCCCCACAAGAAGTCGTTACAAACAGTGAGGTCTGGAGATCGAGGTGGCCACAAAAAGGCTTTGTGTTGTGCGTTCACAATCTTGACAGTAACTTACGGGACTTCCCTAAGTAATCCAGATACACCCTAGAATGTGTAGGCTTTCTCGATTCTGCTGGGCTGCTTGATGTTTGTGTTTGTTCCAAGAATGAGTAAAGATATGTGGAATTCCATAGTGGTACATCATTCAATCGAAATCTAATGTACTCTGCATTATCGATTCTGATGAATTTTAATTTTTTTTTAAAATGTGTACATAATGTTATTTTGTTAAAAATATTTCTATGAATGTAATGAATACATATATTTTACTTGCTTTTTGTTTGAGAATCTGTAACAAAAGATCTTACTTTTATCAGCCTATTTATTCCTTTTCAAAGAAAAATGCCTTGAAGAAAGTGTATTTATTTGATGTTAAGAATTTCGTAAAATATCTGAGCAGTTTACTCAGAGTTAAGAGGAGCACTTACAATATACTTGATGTAAAATATCTGAAAGAGGAGCACTTAGGATATTAACGGAAGATTAAGAAAACAAGCTTTTTTAGTCATTTTGCTTGTTGATACACTCTTCCAAAATTAAATAAGCCTCTCGAACAGTTTTGTTACAAGAATTATTCGTGACAAAGCTACTGTTTGGCTAACAACAAAATTTAGTCATATGTACCACATACGTATTTCTTTTCTCATTAATATTTGTATTATTTGGTTGGCAAATAAGTTCATTCAGTGCAGGTTTCATGCAAATTAGCTATCATATGCTTAGTTTTAGTAAGCAAATCGAATGTACATTTGAAACTACATGTTTACATTGCTCTGTGAAGTTGGATTTGGCTAGCTTCATTATTATGCATGTTGTATATCAGTGTATATGGACGGGAATAAGTTGCTTTATCGTCACATTTTGCTATATTATTTAAAAAAAAAAAAAAAAGGCAAACGAGCTGCAGATTCTCATAGAAAAATATGCGTAGTTTGTTGAGGTGATGCCTTTAACATAATGTGTATGTCAAAAGTGGTTTGCCAAATTTCATTCTGGAGATTTTGACATCGATGATTTACCTTGCTCTGGTCATCCTATGAAGATTAATTCAAGTGACATTAAGGCCATGGTCGAAGCAAATCTATCCCATTCGTTGCGAGAGATTGCTACATTGTTGAATATATCCATACAAACATAAAAGATCAGTGGGACACAAAAGCTAGCCACCCCAAACAACCTTGGAAGGGAGGAAAGCATCCAAAGTAAATTGGAAATTGTTATGGAAATTAAAGCATTCAGCATAGAACTGCATTATATCGTCGTTTGTGACTTGGCTTCTCATTGGTTGATTTGCATGTGTGAATCAAAGGCATATGAAATAATTTGTGGAGCTTTTGCTGATCAGCTTCTTCTAGAAAAATTAGCTTTCTTTAAACTGCCTAGCAGGTCCGCAGCCAGAATTTTTTTGGGGAGCTGGCCCAATCCTGTTCATGGGGGGGGGGGTCCCCATGTACCCGATTTCCTCCCCCCCGCCCCCCCCCTCGCCCCCCCCCCCCCCAAAATTTTTGTATAAATGCTGAATGCCTTGTGGTACAAATGAAAAATGATACTCTTATAGTTTATACAAAGTAGGTTCAATAAGCTCCCGACATTGAGGCCTTTCAGTTTTGTGCACCAACTTATTGTTGCCAGGTTGAAATAAATCAGGTGTTCAAACATCCACATCTTTGGACCAACAAATCATAAATGCTTCACCATGATAACTCGCGGCTCATCGATCATTTCTTGTGCAGAAGTATCTGGCAAAACATGGAGTAACTGAACCTCCACAAGCTCCTTACTCAACTGGCATGCTCCCATGTGACTTTTACCTCTTTCCCAGAAAAAAAGAGCTGAAAGGGCAACATTTCCAATCAGCGGAAGAGACCAAGCTGGCTCCAGCAAAAGCTCTGAAGAAGGTGGTAAACAAAGGTCTACAGCCCGCCTTGGACAAAATATATGAACGTTGGAAAGGGTATAGTCGCCAAAGGGCATTACTTCAAAGGCCAGAATGCTTAAAATATGCTGTGTCCCATACTTCTTTTTTCCAAAGCAAAGTTCAGGAACTTTTTGAACCTACCTCATATTTTTATGCTTTGGGATCACTAAAATCCTATTAGGTAATGGTATATAAGTTTATCGGGAATTTATTTTTTAATTTTCTGGAAAACCTGGAATTATCAGGGAATTTCATTTCAGGTTTTTCTCAGCCACTGTGGATGGGCAACACCACCGAAAGAGAAAGCCTGAGCACGGAAATGTCGTACATTGTTAAAACGTCATACATAGGTAGTCATCTTTAATCGCATTTCTACCAATAGTAAGCCCTAAATTATAACTAGGTACGATGATGTAAAAATGTATGAAATTTTCACGCTCAGGCTTTGAGTAGAGGTGGTGTTGAGATGGGCCATTTTTTCAAATTTCTATGGTTTTCTTGGTTTTGTACTTGCCACGTACAAGCATGTTTTTGTTTTTTTTTATAAATAGAGACTAAAAAGAATAAAATATTTAGTCTATGAAGACTTTGTGTACATAACCATATGGCAACATCATACAGTACTCTAAATTATCATAGTATAATAATATATATATAAAGGTCAAATCAAAAATATGGAAACTTCTGGTGAAAGTTTTTTATTAATAATAATATTTATTTTTATTAATATTTCCTTGTAACAATCCAATGCTCTCCTTAGAAATTCCCAGATGATCAAAGGCATAGTTCTGTTTAATAAGCTGGATGATGTACTCATTGAAAAGGGGGGGGGGGGGTACCATGATATATTGTACAGGGTGTCTACAATGTATGACTGTATTTTGCTTGCTTATAATTCCGGTTTTTTTGTTGGGTTGCATTGACATTTTAGACATTCTCGAACTCTTTAGTTTCTTAAACTTCAAAGCATCATATTGGAGATGTTGGAAAGCATGTGGGTAGCAATATCCACCAGACATGAACTTTGTATTGTGTATACCGGTAATGATGCGCATGTTGAAGTATAAGAAAAATAATGAGTCTTGAGAAGTTCTATAAAATGTCAATGCAATTGAGCAATAAAAACCACAGAATTAAAAGCAAGCAGAATACCCTCATACATTTGTAGACAACCTACATATTACACGTTAGACTTTTTTTGATTTTGAGAAACTGGAGAAGTTGTGCTAATTGATAGACTGTTTGATTTCTCAGTTATTGTTTGCCTTTGGTTAAGTAACTAACCACAGAATCAAATTCTGTATCTTAAATTTTTTTTTAAATATAATTTTATTTTTATAAATTTAGAAGGAAAATCCTGAAGAATCACGAGAAATTACAATATGCTATGAAAGGTCGCCACCCAATATTGAATGGTATTTAAGTAATTCTATCGATCAATTCAGTCTGTTGACTGTAAGTATCTTTTTTTTTTTTTTTTTTTTTTTTTATTAGTCATTATCATATGTGCTATTTTCAGTCTCTATATGTTTATTACAGAGTATAACAAAAAATATGTACATATTTCAGCAAAACAAAAACTTGTATAAACATTTTAATGCTAAACTTATTCAGGCATCACGAGATGAATACTACCTTTGACCTCTACAATTACAAGAAATGCTCAGAGTCATTGCCATTAGCTTCAGGACACTTACTAGTGCAGCAAACTGCTGCTTGGGCAATTCGGTCAAACTGTCCAGTGGAATTATTGCACATGCCAATTGTATTTCTTTCCAAAGGGCATCAGTATTTTCTGTAATATACAACATCCCTTAGGGTTCCCTAGAGGTAAAATTCTAAAGGTATTAAATCGGAAAAACATGCAGGAAACTCTGTTTGCATATCTCTTCATTCAATCCAGTGTCCTTGCAAATTCTCATCAGATAAGCCCTTACATTTTTATGACAGTGTAGGATGTCTTGTTGAAAGAAAACATCATGCTACACATGAACTTTCTGTTGTGTGCAAGAGTGTCCATGTTGAAGTTTAAGAACGTCTTGCCATAATTCGGTCCAAGTTCAGGAGGTCCATAAGAGTGCATACAATTTTTGGTGGACTTTGTATAATGAATTAAAAGATAATTTGGTCTTAGGTCTGTGTGGTTTTTCAAGCAAAAACACTGCAATTAGTAGATATGTGGTGGGGGGGGGGGGGGCATGCTGATTAGTCTTTGCCTTCAATATGTAATTGCAATTAGAAAATTCACACGTGGATTTTCTAAAAGTTTGATATTTAATATGTATTTGAGGGGGGGGGGGGGCTGTTTGTTTTTTTAACCCTTTTTCCTGAAGATAGCTGCAGCTAATGCTCTGATTGCACCAAAAGAGTTCTGAGCAATTATAAAGTTTCCTCTTTTGAAGGGTTGAATGCCCAAGAATTTCATACAGAAATATCATATATACTGGTGACCACTGTCTTTTCTACACCAGAGTTAAAACTGGATAGCACCATTTTAAGAATGGACTGGACGCCCTAATACTTTGTTCACACTATAATTCTTGATCATGATCATTTTACACACGTTCAAGGTGAATGATGTTCAAGCTTCATCGGCAAATCCGTGCGTTCACACTGCAAAATCTTAATCACGATTACAGTTATAATTTTTGCCACTAGATGACAATAGTGAAGTTTTTAGCAATAGGCACTTTACCACTGACCTAATCTTCTCTGATTATAAAAATAACTTGATTTCTTTCTTGTGTCGGTTCATAACTGATGTTCTTGAACAAAAAAACAAAGATGTTCCTTCTATGTTAACTATTCATGGCACGACGGTGCAATTAGTTCATATAACTCTTAAATATATAGCGAAGCGGCATTATTCCGCCATTATGAAAAAACTTGGGAGGGCATTGGATTCTGGGAGTTGATCAGCTTTGAACATGTGTAAGAATTTGATCAGGTTATAGGAGCGTGTGTGAAATTACATACGTTTCAAAACATGATAATCAGGTTTCACTTAATCATGTTCCGTTCACACTACATTTCTTATCATGATCAGCAAATTGATCGTGATCAAGATTTGTAGTGTAAACAGGGTATAAGATGATGGGACAAAGATGGGAAAACGAAACAATGTGGAAAGCTGTCAAAGATGTTTCTCCAGGACAGTATCTGTCCATACACTATTCTTACCCATTAAATTATTTTCATATTATAAACTCCATCTGGAATGTTAGCCCGATGGCTGAGAGCGCTGGGGCGTAGGCTTTCCAATTCTCGATTCTGCTGGGCGGCATGGTGTTTGTGTTCATTCCAAATATGTGGAATTCCATAGTGGTACATGATTCGAGCAAAATTTAATGTACTCTGCATTATCGATTCTGATAAACTTTAATTTTCATTAAAATGTGTTCATAACGTTATTTTGTTAAAAACTGTTTCCATGAATGTCATGAATATATATAATTTATTTATTGTTTGCTTGATAATCTGCAACAAAAGAGCCTATTTATTCCTTTTCATAAGAAAATAGTCTTGAAAAAAATGTATTTATTTGATGATAAGAATTTCGTATACAGTAATGTAAAATAGGTTGATTTAAATGCCAAATCTATCCGCCAGATGGCATCCGCTACGGTTTATGAATTTTGTTCTAGTTTATTTACAAAAGTTTAGTGAAGTTGAAAGCTAAAGACTTGAAAGAAAAGCTTCAGTTAATAGGAGCGAAAACTGACGGAAATAAACAAGTATCGACTAACAGTGAGCAAAATTTTATAATGAATTACGATTTATGAATGTGACGATGCTAAATATTGGGCTAGGTTACGAATCTCATTTAACCTCACTGAATTTTTCGATCTGTAGGAAATCCATGAAACTTGAGATTTTTTTTTTTTAACATTGTTGTTCGAACATTGTGGAACTGAACAATTTACATGCATGTTCTTATACAGTATTCTTAACATTGCCGAGATTTTCTCCTCATTTCGACCATAGTGTCATAGCCTCAGTTTCATAAAGCGTAAGCGCTGCCATCTATACTTAAATCAACCTATATCTGAGCAGTTCACTCAAAGAGGAGCACTTGCAATATAGCGGAAGATTAAGAAAACAAGCTTCTTTAGATATTGTGCTTGTTGATACACTCTTCCAAAATTAACTAAGCCTCTCGAACAGTTTTGTTACAAGAATTATCCGTGACAAAGCTACTGTTTAGCTAACAATAAAATTTTGTTATATTTACCACATATTTCTTTTCTCATTAGCATTTGTATTAGGTTGGCAAATAAGTTCATTCGGTTTTGCTTTAATGTATGTTTCATACAAATAAGCTATCACATGCTCTGTACTAGTATGGAAATCGAATGCATATTTGAAAGTACATATTTTACTTTGTGTCTGTGAAGTTGGATTTGGCTAGCATCAATATTATGCATGGTGCGTAGCAGTGTATATGGAAGGGAATAAGTTTTTGCTATGTTATCTAAACAAAGGCAAACGAGCTGCAGATGCTCATAGAAAAATATGCATTGTCTGTGGAGGTGATGCCTTAACAGAATGTGTGTGTTAAAAGTGGTTTGCTAAATTTCGTTCTGGAGATTTTGACATCAATGATGCACCCCACTCTGGTCGTCCTAAGATGATTCAAGTGACATTAAGGCCATGATCGAAGCGAATCCATCCCAATCGGTGCAAGATAGCCACCCCATATAAGCTCGAATGCAGGATTGTATCCGAAGAAAATCATGCTATCTGTATGGTGGAATTCCAAGGGTGTCAATTATTATGTACTGTTACCATCAAGCAAAACGATTAATTCAACTGTATACTGTTCACAATTAATGAAACTGGACCAAGGAGTCCACAGAAAATAAATGTCCAGGATTGGCTAATCGCAAAGGTGTTTATTCCACCATGACAGCACCACACAGCATGCATATTTAACAACTAGAAACAAATGGCTTAGTCTTGGCTGGGATGTTTTGCCTCATCCTCCGTACTCACCCTTCAGATTATCATTTATTCAGGTCACTGCAGAATTTGGTGAATAGGAAAATTTTCAAAGATGAAAAGGCCATTAAAAAAAAAAATGCCTCGACTGTTTTTTTTTTTTTTTTGGCCAATAAACCCCAGGCATTTTATGGATGTGGCATAATGAAGTTGGCGAAAAATAGACATTATGTAATTAATTGAAATTTGCTTTATGTTTCAATAAAGTGTGTTTTGTTACAATCCAAAAAAACAAATGAACTTATTGCCAACCCAATAGATTAGAGGCTTTCCTCTCATTTACAGTTCATTTAATTCCACAGTTTATTCTTATTATATTGTATATTTTTCTTGACTGTTGCATTTCATATTTACGGAGGATTGTTACCAGTAGGTAAACCATACACGTATTATTTGTCAAGGTTTGAAATTAGAATGCAGTCATAAGGCTCGAGTTTACGTCTTGTTGCCAAGACTCGTTGCAGAGAGGCGAACCAACAGCAGAAAACTGTATGAACATTTTTCATCAATAAATTGATTGTCCAGTTCTGTGTTCACATGGAACAGGAAACTGTGATTATTTTCTATGACATTAATTATTTTGTCTGCTTGCTACATCCAAGCAATTGAACGGAGAATAAGGATACGTACCTTACTATTGGCACAGCTTACGAGATAACTTTATATCACGCACAAATGTGTGTGCACATTAGTAAATTGCCAGCGCAACCACATGCACATTATTATCAGACCGCCCTCGTAAGATCGTAATTTAATTACCATTCTCAGGCATCCTTGTCAAGTCACCCGATGCCTCTCCCATGGATTTTTGTGGATTCGGTCTCCTTAAAAAAGCTCTTCATGTAAGACATCCGAGAGCATTTTATGGATTTTGGAAAGTCTGTCAAGAAGAAAGTGTATTTGTATGTTCATTATTTATTTGCTGTTAAGATTTTAATATGATACATGGTTTCAAATACTTTATGTAAAATATCTGAAAGAGGAGCACTTAGGATATTAATGGAAGATTAAGAGAACGAGTGTTTTTAGATATTGTGCTTGTTGATGCACTCTTCCAAAATTAAATCATCCTCTCGAACAGTTTTGTTACAAGAATTATCAGTGACAAAGCTATAGTTTGGCTGACAATAAAAATTTAGTTTTATTACTGATTAGATATTTCTTTTCTCGTTAGTATTTTCAGATTAGGGCTTTTCACTTTATTTGCAGTTCATTTAATTGCACAATTTATTCTTAAAGCAAAATGAAAGAAGTTGACATGTGCAAAAATCTAACAAACCAGTCCAATTGAAATTGTCTCAAATTTAAACATTATAGATGATTGGTGAATAGTTGGATAAACCTCATATTGTGTTGGAGCAATAAACTGTCATTTTCACTTTATGCGTGTAAGCAACAATGTAATAAATTTGCAAGTGAGCACCCTGCGAGAGCAAATGGCAACGAGAGACCATTTTGATTTTTAAGAGTTACTATGTTTATTAAATCATCTCTTCAATTTAAATAGCATTTCTGAAAGTTTGCTACAAAAAAAATTATTAATTTTTTTTTTTTTTTTTAAATAGTTGCATCCAATTGAATTGGCCAGGCAGCTTACACTTCTAGAGTTCGATCTATATCGTGCTGTGAAACCATCTGAATTAGTTGGAACTGTCTGGACAAAAAAAGATAAGGACAAAACCTCGCCAAATCTTTTGAAAATGATACATCATTCAACAAATGTAAGTAAATGGAAAAGAAAACCTGTTTTCTATTAGATTCCTTGATAATTCAGATAATTTGTGCACAGAATAAATGTAAACATATTGTGTTGTTTTACTTTTTATTTAGCTTTTTTTTGCAATTATGTCACCTGTAAAGTATGTATGTATACAAACTGTATGATCAAAAGTATCTGGACACCTTTATAGTTTGCTGCTCTGTCAGGAGAGGCATTCCATTAGTTTTTGAAATGGGTTGCTCATCCCAAAATATTCTACATCAAACAGTTGTCCGTCTAATTTCTGATAACCTAGTATGAATCATTGCTCCATAAGACACAACGCCATTGCTCAAGGGTTCATTTTTGTTTAACATGGCATTACTTTCATTAATGTTCAGTTTTTATGCATCATCTGCTTCAGTTTCTGTAAATTGGCATAGTTATACAGTCATAGCCCCTACACATTTCTATTTCATAAAGACATCGTTTAAAGTAGAACAGGGCACTTGTAATAATGCAGAATAGATTTTCCACAATGGCAATATAGTACAGACCCGATCAAATGCGGTCTGCTACAACCAAAATATACGTATGGGTCACGACTTCTGCTTCTGGTTTCGCATACTGCATCTTTTTATGATTTTTGACCATCTATTTTACATTTCATGACATTTACGATATATGTATACATGTACGTTCGAAACCAGAGATGTTCTATAGAATTTTTTTTTTTTTTACTTCACAAAGAACCCAGTGTGATAGTGAAGTTTCCAAAGCAAAATGGTGACAATCAAGTATATGGCTACTTGTTCGAAGTTTTTGGAACTTCTAAGAACTGTTGTAATCGTTCATTATCAACTAGTCTTAAAAATTCTCCTTCTTGGCCTCCATTTATTGAATGCTCTCAAAGAACAAAATTGATTTTCAATTCCACTGTTCAGTTTCGATTTGAACAACTGCTGACCACCACAATTTTTTTTTATTATTATTATTATTATTATTATTACTACATTCAAAGCCATTTAATTCTTGTTTACATCCAGTGTTAAGTTTCAGCTTTGCAATGATGTCTGTGGACTTGGAACGCCTCATTTTATATTTAAGGCAGGATCCAGTATTTCACAGGAGTGTCTGGAGACTTTTGATCATAGTGTATTTTATTCCAGATTAATAGTCACCTCTTCTATTTCTCTTTCATTTTAGTTTACACTTTCATTAGAGAAATGGGTTGTGGAAGCAGAAAACATTGAAGAGAGGATAGCAATTATATCGAGAATTCTTGAAATAATGCTTGTCCTCCAGGACCTGAATAACTTCAATGGAGTTCTAGAAGTTGTTAGTGCAATGAACTCTGCATCTGTTTATAGGCTGGATCATACATTTAATGTAAGAAAGTTTCTTTTCCCATTCTACTTTCTTTTTATATCGAAACAAGAAATTGCAGACTTCTTTCTTGCAGTAGATAATCTGTCATTTGACATTCATGGAGTTTATTTTTTGTGTAGAGAAAGTTTTTGCTTAATGTCTCTTTTGAATATTTTGTTTCAGCTGTTTGTTCATTTTTCTATTTAGGGTGTCAGTCACAAGTTGATAAAAGCCCTTGAAGATGCAAAGGATCTACATTCAGATCATTATAAAAAGTATCATGAGAAACTTCGTTCCATTAATCCTCCGTGTGTACCATTCTTTGGTAAGTTTTTCCTTTTTATTTAAAGTAGACTCAGTGATTATTAAGACATATGGTAAGATTCTCTTTTAATCTCTTGATTCAGTGCTTCACTGATGCTTTAGAGAAATCTGTGGATGCTCTTAACCACAGTTTTACTATCGTATTAAAAGACAACTGACATCAAAATTTCTTATGCTGAAATTAGAGAGGACATAGAAAAATTATATTCTGTACAAAAAAGTTTTTCAAATGTCACTATTATTTTAGATGTTATTTAATTTCAAAAGATCAATGCGTATGTCATCATATCCAACATCAGAATTGATCAAGAATGATTTTTTTTTTTTTTTTCCCCACTGCTACCTTGCTGAGCCTAATTTTTACTGTTTTTGGCAGCAATAATAAGAGCAAGAACTGCAGAACATTTTACTTTCATGTTTTTCCAAAAGATGAGAAGACAAAGAGGATTTGGGAATAATTTTGTCAAAACCCATTGGAGCATATTTACGTTGTTTCATATGCTCCTTTGAAATCTTAAGATAGGGGGGGAGGGTAATTTTAACTTTGCAATGTAGTCTTTTAGCTTTAACTACTGTACTGTCGGCATGCCACGAGAAGACCGCTGAGTTGCTTAATGTGCTCATATGGTGTCACTGCAGTTGCAGATTAATCTATTCAGTGTTTGGGGGACAAACAGCCAAATTTGAGTAGATCCATCGATGTAAACAATAGGACGATTTTCTTCTCTTATTTTTTCATATTTCTCAGGTATCTACTTCTCCATGCAAACATTTTCATTTGTTTGGAAACTCTGCTAAAACTCATTTTTGCACTACTTGATTTTAGCGCTTTTCCTCCCTTCATAACTATAGACTGATCTGCAACTACAGCGACACCATACGAGCACAGTAAGCAACCCAGCGGTCTTCTCGTGGCATGCGGACAGTAATTATTCTGCTATAATGCGAAAAATTTTGACCTGAAAAAGCACCTAAATTTATATAAGATCGCATTATACAAGAGGGAAAAATTAGTGCTATAAAGAGGGGGGGGGGGGGGTGAAATGAAAATAGCATGTAATATTAAATACATTGGTATATGTTAAATGTACAGTCATCAAAGGGAAATAATCCACACTTGAATTTTACTCCAAGTTTTACCGTTTCAATATTAATTTATTTTTAATAATTTAATATTACATTTAGAGTTAACATTATTAAGATCATTAAATTTAAATAATTCTAATTAAAAAAGCTATTAAAACAACACATTAGCATGAAATGTAATATTAAGTATTAAACTGGTGTGGATTATTTCCTTTGGTTGACTGTACATATAATATTAAATACCTTGGTAACTCGAGCTTTTGGGATCGAGTTTATGGTAAACTTGTGGTTCCTCCAATTTCAATTTCTGATATTGTTACATTGGGAACTAAGATTTCTGCATCTAGAATTGTCCATCTGAACGGCATCCCTGATTATACGAGGGGAGTTCAATAAGTAATGCAACAGATTTTTTTTTCTCGGCCAATTTTGGTTGAAAAAACTGGAAATTTCTTGTGGAACATTTTCATACATTTCCGCTTCGTCTCTTAAAGTTTCATTGACATCCGATATGTGACAGCGCTATAGTGAGCTGTTAAAGTGGCGTCTACAATGGAGGTGCGTTCCAAACAACGGGCAGTGATTGAGTTTCTTTTGGCGGAAAACCAGGGCATCTCGGATATTCATATGTGCTTGTAGAATGTCTACGATGATCTGGCAGTGGACAAAAGCACGGTGAGTCGTTGGGCAAAGTGTGTGTCATCATCGCCGCAAGGTCAAGCAAAACTGTCTGATCTCCCGCGAGCTGGCCGGTTGTGCACAGCTCTGACTCCTGCAATATCGGAACATGAGAACACTCTCATTCGAGCAGATCGACGGATTTTCATCTGTTTGGCCCAATGAAGAACGCAATCCGTGGGATGCACTACGCGGATGATGAAGCAGTTATTGATGCAGCACGACGTTGGCTCCGACATCAACCAGTGGAATGCCTTACGCTGGCGTAAAGCCTTAGCATTGAATGGAGATTACGTTGAAAAATAGTGTTGTGTAACTAAAATATTGGGGAATAACATGGTGTATTGGAATGCTGAATAAAACAACCCCCTTTTTCAGAAAAAAATGTGTTGCATTACTTATTGAACTCCCCTCGTATATTTATGGGTTGCCTCTCAGCAATTGTGCAACCTCTACGGATTCTATTTAACGTTTCATTGGCCACAGGTGTATATCCCGGAACTTGGAAATGTGTTAATATAATTCCTGTACCTAAATGTACCGCGCCCCAATCACCAAATGTTTTCAGACCGATCACAATTCTTCCCTTCCCTGCCAAAATTTTGGAAACGTATGTCACGAATTACCTTGCAGCATTTATTGACCCTTCGCTTCCTGATGAGCAACATGGGTTTCGGAAGGGCAGATCTACCTTTACGAACCTGGCTTGCTTACTGCACTATTTGGTTTCTTATATTGATCAGCGGAATCAGGTTGATGTTGTGTATCTTGATTTCAGCAAAGCCTTTGACAGCATCAATATTCGTCTTTTGTTAGATAAGCTCGATGAAGTTGGTCTCTCTAACAACCTAGAAAAATGGTTTGCCTCGCTCCTTACCGAGCGGAGTTTCATAATTAAGAATATCATGGTTCGTAGAGTCCTTGAAATTCTTGAAAAGTTCTTGAAAAACTTTTTTCGTTTTCAAGATCCTTAAAAGTACTTGGAAACAGAATAGAGTCATTGAAAAGTCCTTGAATTCTTTAAGAAAGAAAAGTGGTAATTCTTCCACGTGGTTTTTCATGGACCACCTTTCATAAATTTTAAAACATTTGATGAAATGGAAAAAAAAATTATGTATACAAATCATTTAATGAGTCCTTTAAAAACATTATTTAGTCCTTGAAAAGTCCTTGAATAGTCCTTGAATTTTTGCTTCATAAATGCACACGAACCATGGAATATGTATATGCAATTGGGAGAATCCGTAGTGGAGTCCCCCAGGGATCTCCATTAGGTCCCATATTGTTTAATCTTTTTACCGCCGATATTGTTGCGCAAATCAAAGATACTCAAATCAAGGCTCTTCTGTACGCGGATGATTTAAAATTATATTCTGTTGTCCATGTTGGGGGGGGGGGGTAAAACTAACTTTGATCCAGTGGGCAGGGGTTGAGGGGGGCTGTCGTCTTCAAAGTTAAATAATCTTTTATTATTTTTTAAGAAACCACCATCTGTACTGCGTTAAGGAACTTTTGAAGAATCGGGTTATAATGGATAGAATTTTGAAAGTTTTTAATTGTAAAGATCCAGGTTATGCATTTTTAAAATCGTAAAAAAAGAGATTTTTCTGTATAGTTTTGCACGTTTTATTTCTCGTAAGTTAGCGACAAATCAAAAAATGGTAATTGCATTATACAAGATGAAATTATTTCCATTGAAGATAGTTTTTTTTATTGGATCTGATTTTGTTGTGAGAACCAAAATTTTAGCAGATAAAGTAGCATGAGGATGAGTTAGAAGGTAGTTGTTTATCCCTGAAGAGCACCAACTAGCAGTCAAAAATTGAAATTGCTTTTGTATCCGATTTCATGCCCAATATTGAGGCCTAATATCTCGAAGGCTACAGTGCAAGGCAGGCGTACCAGCCCCAGCAAGGAATAGCTAAAGGATGCCTCCACAAAAATAACAAACATATAATAATCACAGTGTATTTTAGAATTTTTATACAGTCGAACCTTTCTAAGTGGTTAATCCGCTTAAGTGGATACTGAGTGCACAGTCCTGTTATTCTTAGTTGATTTCAATGCATTCTAAGTCCGCTTAACTGGATACTGGATAAGTAGATAAATTTATATGCAAAAAATGTGTAAACTCCTGTTAACTTCATAAAATAACAGAACTGCAACCACTATAAAACTGTATAAAACTCTGTAAGAGGTCATTTGGGATTTAGTACACATAGTATTCTTCTGTGATCGTTTTTGTATAGTGTAATTTTTGAAATTTTTTTCTGTTATTGGTTTGTACTTAATTTTTAACATAAAAATTTTCTTTAAAAAGTAGCATTAGTTAGTTTAATTTACTCTGAGGCAAATTAAAAAACATGGATGACAGGAAACTTGTAAGATTAGTGGTTGAAAAAATCGATCAACAAATGCGAATGCAGAAATGGAATATTCTTTCATTTTGTGATAACTGATAAGTTTTATATTGTTAAATTAAACATTAGACATGCTCATCAATTAGTATTGAGTAGTATACTTTTTTAAACGAAAATGCCTACTCTGGATAAGTGGAAATTTTCCTCTGGTCCCGAGGCTATCCACTTAGGGAGGTTCAGCTGTACTACTTTTCCAGTTATTTATTGAATGAACCTAAACAATCTTATATGGACAAATACTGAAGTAAATGTTATATGAAAGGGAAAGCTATGACACATTTACAAGTCTGAATTTTTTTATATTTTTATTTTTCTGTATGTGCTTATACAGGGTGTTTCAAAATTATGTACAATAAATTTAGTGACATATTCTTCAGGTCAAAAGAAGACGAAAATGTTCTATAGCACTTTGTCTGGAAACGATTTATTTACGCGATACAGCCAACTAAACCCGTGGCTCCAAATTACAGGAATTGTTCAAAGTGCCCGCCACCAGCTCGCGCGCACGCTTCGGCATGAGCAACCGTCTGTTGTCATGGAAGAGTTCGTCGCGAGCATTACGAACGGTTTGGCATGCATTTTCAATTCGTTGTCGCAGATCCATAATGTTAGGAACTTCTGTGCTGTAGACGATCGTTTTCACATGACCCCACAGAAAAAAGTCCAAGGGATTAAGGTCGGGTGATCTTGCAGGCCAGGCTACCAGTCCACCTCGACCTATACACCGATTCGTGTATGCAGCATTAAGGTGTGCTCGCACAACATGGCTGAAATGTGCTGGAGCGCCATCATGCATGAACCACATGTTAGATCGTATCAAAAGAGGAACATCTTCCAGTAATTCTGGCAATGCATTCTGCAGAAACAAAAGATACGTTCGCCCAGTCAATCGTGGCGGCAACACATAAGGGCCAATTAAATTATTTCCGACAATTCCACACCAAATGTTCACGGAGAAACGCTCTTGATGCGCTCGAGCTCTGGTAACATGCGGGTTAGCATCTGCCCAATGGTGCTGGTTGTGAGAATTTAAGATTCTTATCCGGGTGAAGGTTGCTTCGTCCGTGAAAAGTATCTGGCTGAGACAACTAGGGTCTGCCGCAGGACGACGTTGTATCCATTGGCAAAATCGTTGTCGGTGTGGATAGTCCGTTGGGTTCAGTGCCTGAACCAGTTGCAGGTGGTATGGATGCAAAAGCTGACGGTGAAGAATGCGCCAAACAGATGAGTGTGGCATGTACACCATGGAAGAAATACGACTGGTGCTTGTCTGTGGTTCATCATGTATGATGTCAATTATTACATCCTCCTCATCCGGAGAATGTGCTACAGGCCGCCCTTGTCCTGTTTGACGGCCAAAGGAACCACGCTCCCTCAAATGTCTGTCGACAGATACAAATGTTCGGTTATTTGGCAAACGTCTATTCGGAAAGCGTTCTTGGTAGAGTCTTCTTGCTTCCACAGCATTTCCGTCCGCAAGACCATACATTAGGTGCATGTCAGTGTATTCTGCACTGGAATACGTGTACATGACTCTTTTTTTTACGTAAATCGTAATGTGTATGTCAAAGCACGCAAACGTTCTGAAATTGATATTCCTAGTGGATGTACAGTAGTGAAACTACAGTAATGGAAACAACCGTACACAACTAATGGAACAACCCTAAAGTAGGTTTAAATGGAACAAACCACTCAACCTAGTGTTGGGTCGAAGCGCTGGAACTGCTAAAATATCGTCCGCTAACTACCGTGCTTCCCTACTGTATGATATTGGATTAGTCGCAAACAAATCGTTTCCAGACAAAATGCTATAGAACATTTTCGTCTTCTTTTGACCTGAAGAATATGTCACTAAATTTATTGTACATAATTTTGAAACATCCTGTATACATTTCTTGTTGTTTTTTTTTAGTTTTTTTTTTATACGAATGTATTCTAATAAAATGAAAACGTTGACTTTGTTCCACTTCAAAAATAGTTCTCTCGTTATCTTAAATTAATGAATAAGAGACAAAAACAGTTATCTCACTCTGGATTTATTAGGTTTTATCAATTTTTGTGAGATGCGAATTGTTTTTCTCATGAACAATAAAATCTAAATTACCATTATCCTTACCTAATGCACACAAAAGTATATTATAAAACTTTATTTTAAGTAGTTTTTTAGCTTTCTGTTTAAATGTGTTAGAAATATTCTTTGAGGAAAGGCAAAAATGTTTAATACTAAATATATTTTCAGGAATGTACTTAACAAATATTCTGCACATTGAAGAAGGTAATCCAGACTTTTTGCCAAACTATGAAGAGAAAACAATAATTAACTTCAGTAAGAGAAGGAAAGTTGCAGAAATTACGGGTGAAATTCAACAGTACCAAAATCAACCTTATTGCCTTAGTGTCCAAGCAGACATAAGAGTAAGTCAAATTATTCAATGAGATCTTAAAATCATTAATTTGTTGTTGTTATTTTTAATGTGAAATTTATAATGACCATTACTAATATTTTTCTTGCCAATGTTTTTTTTATTATCCGTTTATGTGTGGAGTTTGATTTTTTTAAGTTTTATTATTATTTTTTATCATAATTTTTTATATTTTTTAGCGTTTTGTTGAAGATTTGAATCCTTTAGAAGATATGAGTGAGAAGGAGTTTAATGACTATCTTTATGCAAAATCTTTAGAAATAGAACCAAGAAATTGCAAGCAGCCTCCAAAATTTGTGAGTAATGCGAATTTTTTTTATTTTTATTTTTTTTTATTTAAGTAATAGGAGTAATCTTCGATATCTATAAAAATGAATGTATGTGTGTATTTATGTTTGTATTCTACACAAATCCACACAGTTTGTCATAGATGCACGAAACAATTCTTTGAAACTAGGAGAATATTACCTTAAATATTAAAAATGTATACTCCAAGCCCTTCCCTCTTAACCCCCCCCCCCCCCCCCTAAGTGTGAAAAACAACATTCAGCTACAATAGATGGTGCCATAGAACCAATACTACTACTACAGTGAAACTTCCCTTAACGGACACCTCTGAATAGTACACATTTCTCTGTAACAGACACTACATTAGTTCCTGGCAAAATTACATTGTCTTCTGTGGGCCCAATACTCCTAAATAGCGGACCTTGTTAATAACGAACGCGGACACTCAAGCTGTATTACTCCCTGCACTAACTTTTCATTTTTGACTTCTTAATAGCGGACAAATTTGCACTTTCGATTTTAAACATGAAAGATGAATGGTGAAAAAATTCTCAACTTATAGATTAAAAAAGAGCTTCTCGTGCTTGCGTGTGTTCTCTGCTTATGTAAGTAAAGCCATTCTTTCAATAAATAGCCTAAATTCATACGTGAATCATCATCACGTAGCTTGTGCATCGTTACGAATTGACAAACTACAGTACAGTAAGCATGTAGCCTATTTTACTTGTTTGGTTTCTAGATTCATGGCTGGTAAAAGGAAACACCTTACTTTAAAAGAAAAAGTTGATGCTGTTCATCAACAAGAAAAGGAAAATTTCTGAATAGCAGACTCTTCTGAATAACGGACACTTGTGTGGTGTCTCGAAGGTGTCTGCTATTCTGAAGTTTCACTGTATTTTGTTATTGGTCGTTTGGCTAAATGCATATGAAATATGCTTTAATTTACGACATCACTTAAGTAAGATAATACATATGAAAGTGTAGAATCTGAAGTAGTGTTCATACATGGCGCCACCCCCTTTTGATTTATTTTTTGATGACACTTGTTTGATAATTTCAAATAGCTCAGATAACACTGGGTACTTCAGTTAATATATTATTTTAGTTTAATTATTACAAATTCTCCTTTTAAACAATAAATGAATAAAATAAAGCTTAGTCAAAACCCGTTAATACGAAATCGTCGGGACCATACATTTTTTTCGTATTATCCGGAATTCGTATTATCCATCAACTCTGAGAACTTTCGAAATAAGCATAGAAAAATTATTGTTATAAAATACAGTCAATTCTCGTTAATACGAAACTGGTTAATACGAAATTCCGGTTAATAAGAAGACATTTTGTGGCCCGTCCCCGAGAAAGCAATTACTATGTAAAATTTTCTGCTTTATACGAACATATTTTCATTAAAATACGGTATTTATACAAAGGAAAATTTCATAATTTTATTGAAAAATAGTCCTTTTAGGAACAATTTTAATGATAAAATTTCAGATTTCGAAGTGTAAAGTTAATAAAAATAATTTTCAAAGTCATTTCATATGTGATTGCTTCTGAATTATTCGAATAAATGAATACTCGATTTTTTTAATCGGTCGATACTTTTTATTCGATAATTTAGGCGATTATTCGATAAAAAATATCGGTTATTTAGTCTTATTTTTCAAACTAACGAATCACGTGCTTTCAAACTAACGGGAAATCTGATTCGCGAAGTCTGAATCACGTGCTTTCAAACTAACGGGAAATCTGATTGGTTCAGCTATTCAGATCTGAAACCTGTCACATGGCGCTCAAATCTTTATTTAAACAAGTGCAATATCGGCAGTTACAACGCAGTTATCTAATTTTATTACAGTCAGGAATTTTATTCAATGTCAGCTGCAAGCAAAAGGAAACGAAAGGATCTTTCATTAGATCTTAAGTTACATATTCTGAATGCAGCGGAAAAACCAAATGCTATAAAAGGGTAGGTTGCTAAAGACTTTGACATTCCACCGTCAACATTATCAACGATACTTAAAAACTCGGAAAAGATAAGACAACAGGCTGAATCGAGTGCGAAAAGAAGAAAACGAATGCGAAAAGCAGCACACGAAGACATGGAAACAGTACTTTTAACATGGTTTAAACAAGCAAGTTAACGTTTTTTCTATTCCGGTATACATGTACAATACAGTGCTGTAGAAATTACTGTAAGCTTTTTTTCTATAATGTACTGTACGCTGTATTTGTTTTAGGCTCGACAAAAGAATATTCCCATTAGCGGCGATATTCTAAAAGAAAAAGCTGAACATTGAAAATTTCGCGTGCTCTAGTGACGAAACAACGCTGACGAAACCGCCCTATTTTATAATCTTCTGCCCGAGAAATCTTATCATTTAAATTCAATCTGCTCCATCAAATCAGAGAATGTTAGAATTGATGGAGGAAATTAAATCTTATATATTGTACAGTCAGGATGTTCCTGAAGACTTATTTACATTATATTGTAAAGTCAATAGTGATTTAGAAAAAAAAAATTGTTTTAGCGTGAAAACAAACTGTTATTACAGATTTTTTTAGGAGAGATGAATAAAAATTATTTCTAACTTAAAGTACTCTATTTCCGTGCTTATTTCATAACACTTTTAGTATTGTTGGTTTATACGAAATACGAATAATACGAAAAAATTTCTTGGTCCCCACGATTTCGTATTAACGAGAATTGACTGTACTACATTTTAATTCCATTCCTTCAGTTAAAAATTCTTGTTACTTTGGTCTATGTACATGACATTACAAAATTTCTGCTTAAAACATTATTTACTTTTGAGTATAACGTAAATAAATCTGGAGGAACATTTTCCCCACACAAAATAAATGAATTGAGATCGTCCATCACAGCAATCATACGCTGTGTTGACGGAGCAGAGTGCTGAATTCTCCCAGGATCATCATCACTTTCATCACTTTTGACTCTGCCATCTTCGTTTCTATCTAGACACTGTTTCACGTGTACATTATAGAAAAAAGTAAACTTACTTGTTGAAACCATTTCAACATTGCCTCTTCCATTTACTCATGTGTTGCTGTTCGCATCCGTTTTCACTTGTCTCTGCTTGCTGTCTTGTTTTTTCAGCATTTTTTATTAGCGTTGACAAAGTTGACAGAGGAATTTCAAATTCTTTAACAATCTGGCCTTCTTTTGCATTTGGTTTTTAAATGGCATCTAGAATTTTTAATTTCACTTCTAGCAAAAGATCCTTTCGTTTCTTTTTCTTTACGTCGGACATTGCGTAGCAGCTGTATAGCCTGTATCGAAGAAGACCGATTGATTCCTGGTTAAAATTGCCATGTGATTCAATTTCTTTGGAAACAAGTGCGCTCTTATACAGAATCAGCAGATTTGCGTTAGTGAACACCACATTGATAATAGCGTCTAAAACCAGATTCGCGTTAGTGAACACCACGTTATTAGTGGTGTTCGTCGCGCCCGAAAGAACATGTGATTCTTTACAAGTCAGTGGTAATAGATAAGAGAAAACATTTAATTTTTATGTTAGAAAATTGCATACTTCGAAAACTTATTAGAATTTTATTCTGATCACTATTTTCTCACTAAATTTCCGAAATTTTCCTTCGTATTAACCGGACTTTAATTAACAATCGTTCGTATTAAGAGGATGAATTTATATGTAAATATCATTCACGAGGACGGGCCAGCAAAATGTTTCGTATTAACGGGTTTCGACTGTAGATTATTAATTTAGAAATAAATTAAATTCATTTCACCAAATGTAATTATCATTATCCTTGAATTGATATAGTTTATTATAAGGAGAATTTATTATAATTAAACTGATAAGTACAGTGCTTACAAAAATTCCGTGACCTTCACATAAGAGTCAGGGCCTATTTTGCTTGATGAGCTAATTTGTGACTTCAGGGGAACTCCATTTGAACATATTCTAACAGCTTTGGTGATTCATTGTCTGCGGTACCTCAATTGAAAAGAGCAGTGCCAGAGAAAGGCATGATCCTTTGTCCAGGTCACAGAATTTTTTCTTCCTCTTTTCTCTTTTGTAATTATGATAATGCTTGAAGAATACAGATGAGTACTGTATAAATCTATATTTGCATTTAACCTCTTAAGTCGAGAAAATTTGGACAGATTTGAATTCTTCAAAAAAAAATTTTCTTCAAAGAAAGAAAGAAAGAAGTATAGGGTGATTCACAATTCCCTCTAGGAACAATGACCATGACAGAGATAGTAGAAATGCTCATGTCAGCAGATAAAGGAATCTCCAGGTACTGTATTCACTCATAAAAGACACTGGGGCATATTTGTAGATGTAGATGCTGGAGGGCAGTTATAACGAAAATGTGGTATTCACAGGTGAACGTAAAGCCTTCTGCTTCCATGTTCACCTGACCTAATCCCAAGTGGGTTTTTTTTCCTTTCGTGTGCCCACATGATTTAGCCCATCTGAAGAGAGGATTGCTCATGTAGTTCCTGGCATTGACCATCAGATGTAAGAGCATGTGTCGGGAACTTGAATACAGGATTGATGTCTACGATGCCCTGAGGCTGGAGATAAGGAACACATACAAGGTACATAATAAAATTTGGAAAGATTCTCTGTCAGTTGATATGAGCATTTCAGATATGTCTATCAAGGTTACTTTTCTATCATGCCGTATTGTGAATTTATTAAATATATATCGAACATTTCATATCTTAGATATTTTTTTTTGCGGTTGGATATTGTCCTGTTTTTACAGGCAATTCCACATCACATTTCCTTCTTATATTTTAGTAAGTTTAATCTGATGTCATAATTATGTCATATTTGAATATCCTTCCTGTAAATTCATTGTCAATAAACAAAGTCGGTCTTTTTGATTGGTTGTTGTGAGAAGTTGTGGATATAGTCAACAGAGATTAAATTTTGCATCATGGTACAAATATGAATCACTGCAGTCTGTGTGTGGTTATAAAAAATCATAATGTTTATAATAAATAAAATAAAATTAATAAATGAAGAGATTTATGTATTGCCTTTCTTGATGAAGTTGATAGAGATTTAACAATGCATAACTGAGAACAAAAAAAAATTAATTCCGACTGGTTTCGCTTTTTATTCCTGGTTTTTCAAAGATACAAGCAAAAAGGAATGCATGCTTTTATAATATAAAAATATAAGTACAGAATCAAGTAAGGAATAGAATAAAGTGATGATTGGATGGATAAAGAAACTGCAAAAAAAAAAGAATGAAGTATAACAGGAGAGTCAGATTGAGTAAAAACTGAATGGCTGGGAAAAGGAGATAAGATGTAATGGTAAGGCTAATGATGACTTGGTGTTGGGGACTCCTAATGGTTATGTTTACTTGTAAGCTTTTAGAATGTTAGATTGTTACTAGGTTATTTCGTAATTAAAGGTTGATTCTGACACAAAGAGTATAATTTTTATTCCAAAAAATATCGGCCCTCAGGTGTGTCCAAATACAAAATAAGTTTAATTTTCTGGGTGTTATTATTGACTGTAGATTGGGTTTGGATTTTCATTGCCAATCGTTATTAAAGAAAATTAAATACCTTAGATGGACTTTAATTCAATTGAAGTATTGTGTATCCACACCACTTCTATGCCAATACTTCAGTTTGTATTTTTCTTTCTACAGTACTATTCAATTATTCAATATTCAATTATCCAGAATTATCTTCTGGGGAGGCTCTCATAAAATTCGTGTTAAATACCTTGAAAATTTTATTTGGTAATGAATGTCTACTACATTTCCTTACAATAAAAAAAAAAAAATTATATTAAAAATTTGTAAATGATATAATTTTACAAAATAATTCTTTGTTCACAAATTATTACCAGATCAGATATATGCTATCACCCAATACAGATATTTAGTCAAATAAATCAGACCTTTATCTTGCATTCAATGTTATTTTCTTTCTAAAAGAATATATATAATCTTATTCCTCCATATATCAAATGTAAACCTTTGATTAGGAATTGCCATATTGAAATCAAGAATCTTTTTGTTTTCATTATTTATCTATTTTATTTATAACATGTCTATTATGAGCTTAGGCTCTTGGATATTTTTGTTATTTGGCCCTCGGCTCATTGCTCTATATTTTGACAAACTTGTATTAAAATACACTGCTGCCTCTCTATGTCACGAAACTTGGAACCAAGATTTCACCACCCATGACATAGCTATTTTGCAACAGATGGTGGCACCTTAAATGGCATATTGTTTAAATAACATGATCATTTCATTGAATATTTGCCGTATGTTTATTAATAGCCTGTATAATGTAAAATAATTTTTTAAACATATACTATACACACTATAAAATGAAAAAAAAAAAAAAAATCATGAACAATATTAAAACGGTGTCAACAACTTGTACTTAGAGAAGCAAAGAGTAGGATTGAAGACAAAATACCTGTACATAACTGTGCAAACAAAAAAAACTGGATCGAAGTAGTCCAACTATATTGCACGAAACGAGATCATCATCGTAAATTGATTGCCTCAAAAGGTGCTCGTCCAAAAAGCCAATGAGAACATTTTTACGTAGCTCACCCTTCCCAGAGCCAATGATGAATGTTGTTGGATGACTTGCCTTCCTCATGTACATACAGTAAGAGTCCATTTATAAGAGTAGTCCGGAGTTAAGAGCCGTTTTCTCGTTCCCACTGAAAAATGACACACGGAATTTCGAAATATAGAGGCCACAGTGTACTTTATAGATTATTTTTATAATACTAAATTACTTAAATTTGTAAATATTTTGTATTACTTATTATTTATTAGTACTGATAATCCAATACGTCCATCCAGGGCCTGTATGGCTAGAAGCCGACGAGTTGGGTCCCTGGATGAACCTGGATTAACGACTGCTGTATGATGGTCACAGCAGCCGGGGGGTGAAGATCGTGAATCACGGATGGTCACCCATCCAGTGATTAGCCGTGCCTGATGTTGCTTAATTTCACAGTTGTGTTTCAGTGAAAGCCCACCAGGCCACGGCCTCCCCTATTATGCTGTTAGATTTAATTGTGTTTATGTACAGCCTTGGCCAAAAGTATGAGGCATCCTAATATTTTTTATGTTAATTAAAAAACTATTTCTTACTATTGTTTGTCATTATGTTGCCAACAAAATAAACAAAAAGGAAGCAATAAATACTTTCATACAAGGGCAATGAAACATCTGGTCAACATAAGAAACAACATTTAAGTGTTAGGCTGGCCAGCCCAATCACCAGATCTAAATCCTATCCAGCATCTTTGGAGCATACTAAAGTGCAAGATAAGGAACATTAATGTAAGATCAAAAATTTAAAGTTAGAGTTTAACAAGTGTAGCCTGTGATTTTTATGGGACCTCGTAACAAGATTTTTATGGGACTTCATACTTTTGGCCAAGGCTGTATGTATTAATAAAATTATTATTGAATGTATACAAGAATCAACTAAGAAAATAAATAAATAAATAAATAAATAAATAAATAAATAAATTAAATAAATAAATAAAAATTGGTGCAAAAATGCCACAATGGCTATCATAGTGGTCTAAGAAATCGATCATGGCATGAATCAAAGCATTCTGGTTAATGAACAGTTGACCCCCAAATAGCAGCTCCCAAATAAAAGAACAAAGAAATATAACATGAGAATGTTGAGGGAACATATTTTACCCCAAATGTTGATTTTCTATGTTTCCAATAAACACATGGTCCTGCTCCCTTGTGAATATTTAGACACTTGTTTTGGTGGTTCCCCTTTATTGAGCTGTCTGCTTTCTGTTATCAAAAAATCATCCATTTTTCATCGACAATAAGGATTCAATGCTAAAAGTGAATTCTATCCTTCTCATCTTTGGGAGGGCATTGCATGTTTTCAGATGCCATTATTTGCTGCTGTTCAGTGAGTTCATATCGATCCCAAGCATACAGGTTTTTTTTAAATCTTGCCCATAGCTGCCAGATGCCTGCAAACTGTCACTGGTGATTGATACAAGAAGATTGCCTAATGAGCTCGCATATTATGGACTTTGACTTCATGCCTTGACTGTATCTGCCAATAATTATGAAATGGGCCAATGTGGGCCAAAATAACCAAGCAAATATAAATTTTAAAGATTCAAACTTTAAAATTTACATTATTAATTATTAATATTGTTGTTGTTTGGTTGGTTTGTATTTTTTTTCCCTCAAGGAATAAAGTATAAAATTAAAGAGTATAATATTATTGGATGCCCCCTTACCGTGGGTCAGGGGTTTGGTTGCTTCAGGGATTCTGTGAGCTATGCTGGTTGTAGCATGGCTACTTTAGGGTCACCCTTACCAGAAAGGTCATGGTTGAGAAGTGAGACGAAGAGTATCCAAACAAACATATATCTCATGATGTCTACGAATAAGAAAATTCATACTGCATCGGGTGTGGCGCAGGTTAAAGTCACCCGCGTTCGGGAGTTAGGCAGAGGCTCTCGTTCGAAAAATAGTCGACAGTCTCCCGGCTGTTATCTCGGAGCAATGCCTCCGAGAAGCCCCACCAGTGCACTCGCTATGCGCTTGGGGAAACGGTCGGGGGCAGCGCATGCCTTTACCCAGGAGGAGAAACTGGTAAAGCGACAACGGGATCGGGTGCTGTCAATTGGCACTTGGAACATATTCTCCATGACAGGAAAGGAATCGGAGTTAGTGGAGGAAGCCAAACGGTATCGATTGGATATCATAGGTATTACCTCTACGAAACGTCCGGGTTCTGGAACTGTGGACTTAGAAGGAGGGTGGAAGCTTTTCTACTCTGGTGTCGACCCTAACATGACTGCCCAGGCGGGAGTGGGGATACTCACAAGTCCCCGGCTGGCAGATTGTGTTGCAGATTGGACCCCCTTAGGTGGAAGACTGTGTCTCCTGAGGCTTCAGATACAGAAACGGTCTCTCTCTCTCTATTCGTTGCATATGCTCTGAATGCAGTCACAGAGTACCCACTTTTTCTGGATGAAGTTGATGCTGCTCTTAGCAGGAGAGGGAGTGCAGATTCTGTCATCCTGATGGGCGACTTCAATGCACACGTAGGGGCTGATGACCAAACGTGGAAAGGCGTGATTGGGAAGAATGGTGACCCCGATTTAAATGCGAATGGGAGGTGCTTGTTGGATCTCTGTTGCAACAATGGACTTTCCATCACAAACACCTTCTTCCAGCACAAGGATGTCCATAAGTATACCTGGTACAGGGATGCAATGGACCAGAAGTCACTGATTGATTTTGTAATTGTTTCAGCCGACTTATTCCGATCAGTGTTGGATACTCGTGTGAGAAGAGGGGCAGAACTATCAACTGATCACCACCTTGTTGTCTGCACTTTGCGGTTCTCTGAATCCATGCAAACCAAGCGAAATACTAGGTTCAGACAAACTTGGCGCATCAAATGGGAGGCATTGGAAGATAGAGCTGTGAGGAAGACCTTTGCAGATAACATATCTTCAAGTTTCAAAGAACTACCCAGTGATCGTGGTACTGTTGAAGAGGAGTGGCAGTTGTTTAAAACTGCTGTGATTACTTCGGCTGCATTGTGCTGTGGTCGTAAGCGGCTCAGTGTGGCGCAGGGCGGTGAGAAAAGGACTGTGTGGTGGAACGGTGAAGTCCAAGAAGCTGTCAAGGCAAAGAAGGAAGCCTATTTGCTATGGCTTGCAAATAAGTCAACTTCGAGCCGAGTGCGGTACACTGAGGCGCGAAAAGCAGCAGCAAAGACAGTATCAACAGCTAAAGCCAAGACCTGGGAGAAGTTCGGGGAGAAATTGGAGGCAGACTATGGTTCGGCAAACAAGGTGTTCTGGCAGACCGTATGCCGCCTCCGTGGAAAGAAGTCTCTTTCAACACAAACTATTAAGAGTTCAGATGGGAGGCTTCTGAAAACGGAGGAGAGCGTATTGCATAGGTGGAAGGAATACTTTGCATCTCTTCTTAATCCGGTGACGACAACAACTGAGGCATACGAGATGCACCTTGGAGCGGAGAATAGTCACGGTAGTATCACTGAAACAGAAGTCAGATGGGCAATTAAGTCCCTGAAGACTGGCAAAGCTGCAGGTGATGATGAAATCCGGTCCGAGATGTTAAAGGCCTTAAATCAGGATGGTATCCTGTGGCTGACTCGAGTGTGTCAGGTTGCTTGGATATCTGGACAGGCCCCTAAGCAATGGCAAACAGGAATTGTGATCCCTATCTTCAAAAAGGGAGACCAGAGAGATTGCAACAACTATCGAGGCATCTCTTTGCTCAGCATTCCTGGGAAAGTGTACGCTAAGTGTCTGGAGAAGAGAAGTCGGGAAATAGTCGACTCCAAACTGTCGGGGGAGCAGTGTGGCTTCCGACCTGGCCGAAGCACGACGGATCACATCTTTGCTCTAAGGCAAATCTTTGAGAAATCCTGGGAGTATGCAAAAGAGGTCTACGCTTGCTTTGTGGACCTCGAAAAAGCATATGACAGGGTTCCTCTGGAGAAGCTC
Organism: Rhysida immarginata; assembly: GCA_023313115.1. Lineage (NCBI taxonomy): Eukaryota > Metazoa > Arthropoda > Chilopoda > Scolopendromorpha > Scolopendridae > Rhysida > Rhysida immarginata. Next base: position 770,188 of record JAHWFO010004153.1, read on the forward strand.
TGGCAAGTGTTGCAAGAGTATGGAGTGGATGGGCAATTACTGGTTGCTATCATGAGTCTGTACAAAAGCTCTGAGATGTGTGTCCGGATAAATGGCATTAAGTCAAGACCGTTCACCGTGGGTGTTGGACTTCGCCAAGGGTGCGTACTGTCGCCCCTCTTGTTCATTACCTTTATGGACTGGATAGACAGGGGCAGCCGAGGCGATGAGTGTGTTTGTGTGGGCGACTGCCTGGTGGAGAGGTTGCTCTTTGCTGACGACCTTGTCCTCCTTGGGTCTTCTCGCACGAACCTCCAGCATGCACTAGACCGGTTTGCAGCCAAATGTGAAGAAGCTGGGATGAAGATCAGTGTGGCTAAAACCGAGGTTCTGGTTCTTTCAAGACAGCCTGCTCAGTGCGCTCTCCATGTTAGGGGAGCCTCATTGAGACAGGTGGAGAAATTCAAGTATCTCGGGATTGCATTCACGAGTGATGGACGGCAGGAGAAAGAATTGGATGCTCGGATCGGTGCAGCAAGCTGTGTCAGACGTGAACTGTGGCGATCCGTGGTAACGAAACGCGAGCTGAGTAACAAAGCTAAGCTCTCCGTCTTCAAATCCATCTTTGTCCCCATTCTCACCTATGGTCATGAGGCTTGGATAATGACCGAAAGAGTGCGATCGCGGGTACAAGCGGCCGAAATGAGATTTCTGAGAGGTGTTGCAGGTGTTACCCTACTAGATAGAGTGTACAGCAGCACAATAAAGGAATCTTTAGGTGTTGAGCCGTTACTTCTCCGCATTGAGAGGTCTCAGTTGCGCTGGTATGGCCACGTGATACGGATGCCGCAAACTAGTCTTCCTAGGCAGTTGTTATTTTCCAAGCCGGTGGGTAAGAGACCAAGGGGTCGGCCTAGAACCAGGTGGCTAGACTACATGGAGAATCTGGGTTCGAGTCGCTTGGATATTACCAGGGAGGACATGCGCCTGATGGCGGAAGATCGCGATCGCTGGAGATCCTCCATAGGGCTGCTGCCCCCACGACCCTAACGGATAAGCGGGTTTGAAAAGTAAGTAAGTAAGTAAATTATTTTAATAAATAAAAATAGAGAAATTTCCTTTAAGTAATAAACAATATGTATATTTAAAACATGCAATAAATTAACATTGTTTAATATTTTTCTATTTTTATAATTGGCAATATACCAGTACCATCAAACTTTGAATAAATTGCTTGAGCACAGAGCATAGTAAAAGACAAAATTTTTTTGATAATATTTTCTTGCCATTTTCTGTCAAGGTTTTGCTTAAATAATCCGAAGTTTTTGAGATGAGGATGCTTGGAAATAGGGCCTCAACATTAAACAAAACCTAACTTAACAATCTTTCAAATGTAATTTTCTATATAATTCTATCTTGGAATTATATAATTTGGAATATTGCTATAATTTGCTTTTTTTTTTGTTTAATAAATTTGGGTACTATACAACCTACTTTATAATAATAATCAGTAATAATAAATCCAATTCAATAATACCTGGCATAAAATGAGCTTTTGGCACCCCTATAGGTAGCTGCATAAACCTAATTTTGGCAGAGATCTTTTTGAAGAATTTAGAAGTTTATGAAGTAATTTAATTTAAACTTGCTAATTTAATTGAAAGTTGTTGCATTCTTGTTTAGTGTACTACCATCATCTTTAAAACTAACAATGTCTTAATCATTTGTTTAATTTGTCTTAATCAGAATTAAAAATTTTTCAATAAATTTAAACTTACAAAAAAAGATAATTTTGCTAATTTTAACATAATTAAACAAAAGATTTTTAATGCTTGCATATTTATTAGTATTTCTTGTAGGTAATATTGTTTAGATCTTTTCTTTTATTATACAAACAACCCTTGTTATTACGATTTCTAAGGGAACGAAAATTTTGAACGTTTTATTATCCGAGATTCTTAAAACCCAGGAATGAAAAGAAACCCCAATCGTGTTATGAATCAAACCTGAAACTAATTTGCTAATAATTGTCTTCATCTGTTTTGTTTTGTTTTTTTTTTAATTAAATTTGATACCACAAAAAATGATGTGTTATGACATCACTTACCTGTTAATCACTCTCGCCAATAATACTTACTTATCAGATCACACTTAACATACATATACAATCATTGCGTGCATTGGCGAGTGACGTCAGATTTTTTTTTGTTGAAAGGCATGGTTTCACATTTCTAATGTTGATTTTAATATTTTAACCATAATTTTTGTATCCAGTATAACATAATCTGTGTGAAACTGCACTTTAATTTGTGTAAAAAAAAAAAAAAAATGTGTACCTTCCTCATTTGGTTAGTCTGTTTCTGAATCATCTTCATTTCCAGTTCACCGAATTCTTGTAGTCCGTGAAATTAAAATATAAAACAAGATCATTTTTCAGTTTTAGAAAAGAGAAATATATAATTGTGAAATAATGCACTTGATTCAAATAGTAAAAATATATAAAAGACATTTGAATTGTTATGTTATGAATGTATAAGTAAAGTTATTTTCTAATACTGTATATTGCTGACATATGTACAGGGTGGTCATAAATTATTAAGCACATTTTGACAGTGAATATTTTATTAACCAAGAAATGTACACACTTCTTGTGAACATCATTGAAAAGTACAACTCAAACAGTTTGTCAGGTGTCACTATCACCACCAGGTGGCAGCACTGTTTGGCGTAGGAACACAAAACGCGAAAATGGCGACCGTGCAGCAGAAAGCAATGTGCGTTCTTTGGTTTCATGAGCAGAAATCCGTGATAGCAGTTCAACGGCAATTCCGCTTGGAATATGGACAACCTGCTCCTGGAAAGGATTCCATAAAGGACCGCGTTTACTCCAGCAAAGTGCGTGATCTTGAGGATTGAAGGAAAGGATTGTGGCAGTCATTGCAACAGTGACACCTGAAATGCTGCGGAATACATGGCGTGAAATCGAATATCGAATGGATATTCTGCGAGTCACTGCAGGAGCACACGTGGAAGTGCTGTAACTTCGGAATATTACGGAAAAAAACTGTTTGAGTTGTACTTTTCAATGATGTTCACAAGAAGTGTGTACATTTCTTGGTTAATAAAATATTCACTGTCAAAATGTGCTTAATAATTTATGACCACCCTGTATATTAAAAAACCAAATACATATATTATCTATTTGGCTGGACACTTAAAAGTAATATTTAAAATCACACATCAACAGTGAACCAAATTTTTGCATGATTCATTTACAATAAAGGGTAAATGGAAGGGTCTTTAGAATCGTGTAATGCAGCGTGAATCTTAGCGTTTAACGATAACAAAATGTTTGCACAATCAAGAGTGCTGCGAAAAATCTAATGGTTTATACAGGGGTAGATGTGGAATTATATTTCTCGTAGCCACTGTTTAGCCACTTTCATATTTTTTTGTAGCTACTTTCGTATTATTTTAGTTACCGCTATTACCAAACCAAAAAAACTTTTCCCTCTAAATAATAATGCGCTGAGTTCAATTCTATTAATGAAATTGAATTTGCTAAATTCAGTGGATTTTTGCATAATTTTAATGTAAAATCCACAAAGTTGGCAACGATATTGCTAACTAATGCAGTTATCAATGCCAAACATCGGATATGGACAACTTAGCCGTTAGCCAAATGTGATATTTAATCACAAAAGGAAAATGTTGAGTAATACCCATACAGAGACTTCCAAAAGATAAATCAAGAAATCATGTTCACATTAAAATGATCCGAATAATTTTAAGCTTCAAGCTAGAAGTAAAATTTTATCTTGTTTTAATCAATTGCATAATGCTAAGAGTAATTTGATTGTTTTTTATAATATTGGCCTTTTATATAATTATATAATTTTATCAATATATAATTATATTGTTTTCCTATGTATTTTTGTTTTGTGACTTTTCTTTTTTTTTTTTTTTTTTTTTTTGGTCTTTGCTCTCGGTGCCTTGGTGGGGATTCCTGTGTGGCACCGAGCTACCTGGTATGCTTATCTTTAGTAGCAATCAATTAATAAATCAATCAAGTAATTCAAAAATAGCCCCAGGTGAGAACGACGATTAAGGAAGATTATGGTGCAAACAGCCCCATGATTTTTTTTTTTTTTTCTTCTTTGGCCACCGACTTTCAGCACTTTAAATAAAAATTGCCACTTCGATTCTTTTTGGGCCACTGGCAAAAGTGGCAATCAGCAGCGTCACCCCTGTTTATATATTAACAAAATATGGGGGTTGTGATAGGCAAGATGTTTATTGATGGATAAATTTACCTACATAATAGCAAAACTTAAGATTGGGAAATGAAGTTATGAGAGTAGATGAAAAATGTTCAGATAGAGGCTAGAACAAAATGATTCTCGATTTGTAAATAATTGTAAGTACTCATGATCATGGTATTTACTGATGTTGTAAGGATCCAGTGAATAAAGTGATGTGTGAATATTTCCCAAAGCATTTCTTTTAAAACTTCTAGTATGTGAGCATTATGTGAACTTCCATTAACCTGTTAGCTCTTTGAGAATGTGCAGTTGCAAAATTAGCATTTGGGTCTGTGGAAACTCTAATTTTTCATACAGGCAAACTCTATAGAAAAATTCAACTCTGGCTGTTTGTTTTTACCCCCCCCCCCCCCCTTCAGGATAATATTAGTCTATTAAAAAAGACTAAAGTCTATTATAGAAAAAGTGGTTCTCAAGCGGTAAACTGGTAGCACTTGAACATGGAGGCCCCTAATGGGTTGGCAACATTTTATTAGTCGTTTTTCAGTTGACAGAAATTGCAAAAATCATGAAGGGCATACAGGATATGGTGGCAGTGTGTTAAAACAGCAAAAAAAGCAGGATCAAACTTTTGCAGGAAATCAGAAGACATGGACGAAAACGCAAGACTAGTGAGAGGCAGGATAGGCAACTGAAGAATATTGTGTTACTGGTATGTGTCTGCGAAAAGTTTTGTTTTAGTGGGCAGGTGTAAAAAAGTTGAGAACGGCTGGTCTATGGTATTATTCATTTTAAAAAGTGTTAGGTTAAACCTAATATTTTATTAAAAATGTCTTGGAAAGAGTAAAAGTTTGTGTTTTCGTCTGGCTGCAAGATTTCATCTCTGACAGCACTCAATCTAGTCTCCAATTTGGCAGCAGATCACCTAGCAAAAACAGAACGAATGAACGGTACCACCCTTCTATTCCCCGTAATAACAAGTGCTCTAAAGAGACACATCGACCGTAACACATGATCCTTATGGAAAGCAGAGTGGGCAAGGCCAGACACTACTGCACACAAACTGAAAACCTTAATGGCACAATTTCCGGAAAAAGAACAACCCCTTTTAATTATGTCAAAACAAAATCTCGCATTACTAACCAGACTAAGATCTGAACACCTTGCTGACCAAGGCCTACCTACATAAGATCGGTCTGACAGACAATGCTGATTGTCAGTGCAGCCTTACTGAAACTGTAGACTTCATTATCTTCCAGTGTCCACTCTACGCCACCCCTCGTCGTCTATTAAAAACTCTTTACCAGGCCAAAAATATCCCTATCTGCTCTTCCACCCTATTGTTAATAAACCCTAACCCAACAACCGACAAACGCTTTATCCTCTCCAGCATCAAAGATTTCCTATGCAAAATTAACCTCCTTCCAAGATTTATGGCTTCGGTCACACACACTCTATCTTTAATATCCTGATAAAATCGTCCAATTATACTAAAGTATAACCTACACCAATAGGTCATTTCTGAAGACAGGAGGAAGAACCGGTCCAAGAAGAAGAAGAAGAAGCTCTAATCTCCAAATGAGTTTTCATTGTCACTAGTTTTTTTTATCTTAAACAATGTAAATATAAAAAAATATACGACTCATTGATAGCAGCCTTAAGCCCATTTTCCATTTAGCGACTCTTTGGCATTTGTTAGGCGTCTGCGTCTTTTTTGGGTATTTTTGAAAATGCACTCGTTTTCCAATTAGCGTCTGTCAGCCATCTGTCACGCATCTTTTCAAGATCTGGCATGGCTAGATTTTTACGCATTTTTCAGGCGTTTTTTCAGATCTAGCCAATCGGGTGCAATCTACTTTGCTATGGATTCTGGGTAGTTGTCTTTGCCGATTCAGATGGAGAACCATGGCTGCTGTAGTTGCTATTCGCCAACACAGGTTTTCGTGACTTCTTCCTCATGAATTTATTAATAAACAGGTTATAAATATTAGGTGAATCTTTATTTACTAAGTAAAAATGATACAGTAATAAATTCAATGCGTGAACATGATTGAAGTGGTTGATATCCTCTTTTTCCATCTCCTTGAGAGAGCGACAGTTGTTTGCATTGATTCGACCAGTCATGTCAGACCAGAGTCAGGATAATGGTTGAAAGTCGCTAAATGGAAAACAACCGTGCTCGCGTGCTAATCACGACGCTTCTTGCAGCCGACGATTGCAAGAAGCTCAAAAGTCGCCGCACGTTACAAGACGCCTAAAAGTCGCTAAATGGAAAATGGCCTTTAGGTTTTCTACTGTAGTTATATAATGCTGCATATGGAAAGGTTAAAACTTCATTATCTAAACAGGGTTACATCTAACAAAATGACAGGGCAGGGAAGGGAACAATAAACAGGGCACATTTAGTGAGAAACCATTGGTTACTTTAAATAAATCCAAAGAAAAAGGGCAGTGCGCCACGCCCTACTGTTCCCATCTAGAGGCAACACTGTCTAAGCATGTCTTCTTAAAAATTTCATGCTGTGTGATTATAGCAGATATTATCAGAGATTTAGATGATTGAAAATATAAAATGGAGTCCAATGTGTACAACTTTTCTAATGGAAGGGGTACAACTAATAATAATAATAAAATTGTGTCTGAAAAGCTGTTGTAGAGACATGTTTTTTTAAAAAAAATTACGATTTGGTCAGGGAAATGAGACCGTCGATGTCAGGGAAATGAGATACAGATTTTCTGTGGGAACTCTGTATATACTTCAGATTTGTATGTTTGTCTACAAAATTATCAACCACCATTTACTTCCATTTACTCCTTTAATTATTAGGTCTCCTAACTATTTTTGCTCTTATTCTACTCGCACGGCTAACTCCATTAGTTTTCCTTTTACTCGCTGCAAGTACCAAAGGAGGGTGTCTCATTTTTTGGAGTTAAATGGTGGTCTGTACTTCCGGAATCCATTTGTGCTATTCCTTCCGTTAATGCATTTAAAAGAATATAGTGTCTTTGCTTTTTACTGACAATTTTAATATAAATAACCTCTAAGTCCATTGTTTCTGTGTTACTTTTGATGAATTTTTGGTGCTATCCGGGGACCTAACATGTCTCTGACCATACTGGCCCCGGTCTGGACACTGCTGTATGTTATTTCTATATACAGTGGTACCTCGACATACGAGTGCCCTAACATACGAGTGTTTTGAGATACGAGCCGCTGAGCGAGCAATATTTTGCTTTGAGATGCGAGCAAGATTTGAGATGCGAGGAACCTCACCTAACCTGGAAATCTAATCCTAACTCAATGGAACACAGGTTAAGAGAGCCAAAACCAAAATGGACCATTAATGCTGGGCTGTTTTCATCAATCCTCACCAGATGGCGATAGCCAACATTGTCCATGTAGTGCCATTAATGTAATGACCGCCTCGTCTGCACACGACCCCAACATGCGGAGTTTCTCCCGCCTCAGACGAAGCATTTTTGATAAGTTGGGTTCACGTTTTTTGCATCGGAGTTGTTCAACGAAACTCATTTCCGCAATATCCTGAAAGAGAGGAAGAAACAAACCTCCTTGGACAGTTTTTTTAAACGATCTGCAGGTGAAAATGAGCAAAGCGTGACGAAAAAAGCTAAGACCAGTGACGAAAATTAAGCGCTTCCGTAAGCACTTCACTTTTTCTTTTATTATGGTTTTTTTATGTTCTTTTATTATGTTTTTATTTTGTATTTGTCATTTATAAATAAATGTTTCTTCTTGTAAATACATTTTTCTTATTCAAAAACACGTAACAAAAACAATTGAGGTGGTGTTTTGGGAGCTGGAACGGATTAATAGCATTTCAATTAATTTCAATGGGAAAAATTGCTTTGAGATACGAGCAATTTGACATACGAGCAAGGTTACGGAACGAATTAAGCTCGTATGTCGAGGTACCACTGTATATAAATAAATAAATAAGAGGTCACTATGTCGTATTCATATACAGGGTTCAAGCATTTCATTAATTTTATGCATTTCGAATTTGAATGTTTTTATTTACGGCAAGTTATTATTTAATAACTTTGTCTTTTCTTTTAAACAAAATGGCACATAATTATAGTTTGCCTTTAATAAAATATGAGGGTAAATCTATAATTTTCAGTTTTATTACTCTTGAATATTAGTGCATTGTTTGTTGACTAAAATATTACAGTACAAAAATATTTTTTTATGATATTATTTAATTGTATGAGTTATAAACTTGTTATAATGCTTCTATAAATTATATAACTTTAAATAATTCTCTGTTGATTAAAAATGTTTGAAATGAAGTTGGTTTAGTACAACTTTTAGTCATGATTTGCAGATAAATACATGAAAGGCTGATAAACTAAGATAATGCATCAACAAAAGAGACAAAGAAAAGAGAAAAGACAGTTGTGTCATCCTTGTTTTTCTTATGTTACTTCCTTGTTTGGCATCCCTTAGAAATAATTGTGTATATGCTGCCCTGGTTAACACCTCATTCTACTTTGCCAAATTTTTGAAAAATATATGTAATTGAATATGGTTTTATAGAACGTTAAATGAAGTTATTGTTAAACATTAGCATTTTGAATCTTTATTTTGAATATTTAATTTTATTAAATGCAATTATTTAACTATTCATAAAAGCTAGTAGAAGAATTATCTCAGTGGTTTTAAAATATTTTAAAATTTATATTTCTTGAAAAAAACAACTCAAGAAACATCATATTTTCAAATATGAATGGCTCATGTTACAGAAATTCATAAATCTATATAAAACTTTATTAAAAATTAAATGAATTGTTATTTATTATATAAAAAAATAAAATGTTTGAGCTTAAATTTGTGATTTTTTTAAAAATGCTTTTGCAATTGGATTATTTTTTGTTCTGGGGGAATTTATCCAAAATTTTTAAATGAAGGGGAGAAGTCTTCATTCATGTTCACGTGTCTTGCTGCTAAGCAGCATCAATAGCCAGGAATCAATGGCTCCACGTACTCACTCCCACACGAGTTATGCTTTTCCTCCTACACTAGTCATGCTCTTCCGTCAAGGTGTCGTCATCAAAAGCAGCGTCATTGAGAAGAAGCAGAATTCTTTCATCCACTGGAAAGCAGTTCATAATGTTACAAGGTCACCCTTAATGGTTACCAAAACGCGAACAAAAGCTGTGATTCTGTCTCATTTTCACTAGCTACCATTAAACTCAAGGTACATTTGTTCCCATTGAAAAATGCCATGTGCACAAGGATTAAAAACATGCTGTTGTAGTCTAGTGGCTGTCTTATGGATGGGTTGTACTTGTGAATACAAGGTAAGAATGGCTTGTGGGTTTTGTTTTGTTGAGTAAAATTGAAACAAAGAGGAAAAATTAAAAAATTTATAGCAGTATATATTAAAATTGTTTAAAAAATGTAATTTTTTTAAAAATCAAATAAATTATAAAGCAATAAAAAATTTATCAGTCATTCACTATAAATTTGCTGTTAATAAATTTTAATAATAAGGGCTTTATTTAAAGAAAATAATGTGATATATCTGTTATGATATATTTTATTTTTAATGACTGATACGAGATTTTATTAATTAAAAAAGAATTAAATAAGTTGAGTCCGTTTTTTTTTTTTTATTAGCAAGTTTTGAAATTACAATTTGTTAAAATAAAAAAAAAAATCATCTTATTGTTCAAAGTTTGTTACAAAATTTGTTATTATAAATGAGTTTGTTAGTGATAAAATTTGTGTGTATTGGTTTGTTTGTTTTTTTTTTTTTTTTAATCATTAATGGATTTTCTAATTTATGTCTTTAATGTACTATTGGTTTTAATTATTGGGTGAGGTTTGAAAGAGAATTGTTTAAAAATATTAAAATTATTTAAAAAATTGTGTTAATAAAATTATTTTTATTTTGAATGGGTTTTTGCACCATAGAGTAATATATATATGTATTCTGAGATGAGAATATTCTTAAAGGATTTATTAATAAAAAAACAAAGAGTCTAATCATAAAAACGATGTGCCAGAAAATTAAAAACTTTAGTACTGCAGTTTTTAAAATTTTTCAAATTTAGTACTGCTCTTTTAAATTTATTTCATGATATTATATACAAGAAATGTAGAATTTTTTTTATGGATTTTAAGCAAAGCTATAGATTATTATAGATCTAATTTAAAAAAAATCCCTTGATGGCATATAATAAATGCCTCTGCATTTTTATTTTACATAATATTCCAAGAATGTCCTACTGAAAGTTTAGCAGCCAAGTTTTACAGAAAAGCTTCTTTGAAAGTCATAAGGGGAAGATTTATTCTAAATGGGCTCTTAAAAGTTTTGATTCTGCAATTTCTCTTATTCCCTGGACATATTTCAATGTTGAATCCTCATAATAATGCTAAGTAATTAGTCATTCTATATTTTTTTATGTACGAAGGATAATAACTTTTCTTTTATTTTATTTATTATTTTTTTTATAATTATTTATATTCTTTTCAATAGGAATCCTATAATATAGAGCAGGGGGTTAAAATATCTCTCAGCTTCCTCAAATTGAAAAAAAAAACCCAAAAAAAAACCCTTGATTACCAAATTGGATATAAATCATTTTACCATTAATAAAATAAAATTACAGTAAGGTTAAGTGATATAATTGTTTTATTTTTGTATCAAAAATTGAAAGCATAGCAGTTTGTATCCATCAGTAATGTCGTTTCATTTTAATTGGTTATTTAGTTGGATAAGTCTTTTTTTATTCGCTACATCTCGTAATAATAAATGAATTGGTATGGATATTTCAAATGCAAATCTTATTTTGTTATAAAAAGATTTACAGACATTTATTGAATTTTTCAAAAGCTTTTCTTTATAAGTTGTTTCTTATTGATTATAATTCTTTAATCCTGTTTAAAAATCATTTCTGTTAGCTAAAGCATCTGTAGAATCCTTCATGTTAAAAGACTCAATTGCTTAGAAAAAATTTTTTAGAATTTCATTTCGTCAGTAGAATAGCTAGCATTTTGATTTTTGGAGATTAAAGGTAAACTCCTTGGAATAATTAGATTTTAATGTAATAGATTTTTTTTTTTTTTTAATTATTCGAGAGTGAAAAAGTATATCTAAAAATTGCCGTATATTTAAACTGAGGTTATTAAAAAAAAAAAAAATATGCTTTGGGAGAAAAATGATAATTAGAACTTTGTTTAAACCCTCAGCTCTCCATTTTCTCTGAGAAAATATCCAGATGTCAGTTCCGGCTATGATCTCATCTCTAATAGAGCACTTACAATCTAATCTCAGACAAGTAAACCTTCTCTGGAATAAATACGGATATTAATGATTTCAATGTAAGAAGGATTCCCGACTTTGAATGAGGGGCTTGCTCTGTGATTTGGCTCTCAAGTGCTTTAATAGAAGTCCATAAAGACACTTTATAACAACATTGCTGTTTAGTGTAGCTCAATTGGTTAGAGCAACAACAGTGATAGCCACAGTTCCTGGTTTGAGCTCAGGTTGCAGAATTTTCCCTTACCTTTTCTGTTTTTTTTCAACACCAGATTTACCAAATTATTGAAGTGTTGCCCTCAGTTTGTTTATTTATTTAGAACAGTGCTCTCTCCCCAACTCAGGATTCGTCAAGTTGAATTCTTTAACCTGACTACTTTTCTCTGAAAATAAAAATGGGCAGATATGGCCTCCAGTCATAGATATCTCAAGATCAGAATTTTCGAAATTTTGAATTGGGTGTCCATATTTAAAATTCACATTTCAAAAAGCACTGTAGGAGTTAATGCTGATTAGAATGATATGAAAATTTCCACGGTGTCTATTGAGGATACAGAATTTATTTTTGATGAAAGAAAAAAAAAATGCTTAAATTTTTGGGTTGTTCTGATCAACTTTTGTCTCCTGCAGAGCTTCTTGAAATGTGAACTTTAATTATGGAAACCCTGTGTATTGCAATGTCATGTGCTACTTAAAAAAGTTGAACATACTATTTTGTCACTAAAATGTTATTTTCTATGCATAATAATATGGATTCATTTAGCTGATGGGAGATTTGCGAGATGGTGGGAAAGTTTTGACAGAGTGGTTGAGTTTTTATTTATTTAATTTTATTTTTTATATATATAAAGCCTAACAGTGAGCGAGTCGAAACAAGTCTGTGCGGATTACTACATATCTCGAAGTGATGCATATGTAGTTTCAGCTCGGTGCGATTGTAACAGTGAAAGTGAGAGCATGGAGCGTGCAGCAATGAGTGAATCAAGCAAGAAATTGTGGATTTGTAGTGACGGTCGGTGATAAAATTTCTCAACATCCAGAGGAGTTGGGGGAGATGGCAAGCTACCATCTGGGTTTGTGGGTACCAGCAGCTTAATCATCCACCCTATAGCTCGGACTTAGCATCCTCAGATCATTTTCTGTTTAGACACTTGAAAGAAATCTCAGGGATCAGAAATGTTTTTCAAGTGATGAAGAAATTAAGGCAGTGGTGATAGCTTAGTTTGCATAGCAGCTGAAAGAATTTTTTTTCAAAATGGATAACGCCGTTGCAGGAGAAATAGTCAAAGTGTATCGCAGTCCAAGGGGACCATATTGAAAAATTAAAATATATTCATTCTATGTGGTTATTATTTTCTTACTTGGGTAGATATATATACTGCTCAGAGCTATCAGTTTCAATGTTATGAGTTTTTTTTTCTTGGAATGTTTTTTCACACTGCCTCATCTTTAATAATCACTGGTGTATATTTCAATTGTTCATTTTAAACAAAGTTACATGCATCCTTAGAGTTAAGTTTTATTAGTCTTTTGCCCTGTGCTTGCTTATTTTCTAAAGGAATTACAAGCTTAATTTTATTTATTCATAATTCTTTTAGGCTCGCAAGTTGCCTGATTCTTATCTTAAATCACCTGGGATAAAATCAAGAGGATCGGGAAGAGGTACGCACCCAGGGCCTCTTCCAAGCATCGAATCGAGTCTACTATCACGGAATCCTCGAATTAGTGAAGAAAGAGAACCGCATTCCCCAAGAATTCACAATACGCCACCTACTCCATCAACACCCTTAACACCACCACATTCAGCAAACACCACCATTAGTGACAACAGTGTTTTTGCCCATGTATTGATTCCTCATGGTTAGTATGTATATCACTGCTTTCAAGATGATTGTCGTTTTTTAATGTTAGGAGTAAATTTTCTGTCTACCTAAATGGGATAAATTGAATTTTATTAAATATCTTTTTAGTATTTTAAAATCATCTTTAATTCCCATTGTCCAATTAAGAAAGAAAATTTATTTTTTTCTTTTAAATTATTTTCAGCTGGTAATATATCTCCAGGACCATTTGCATCTATAAATCCTGTTCCTCCTCCACCATTGCCACCACGGCGAAAACGAGAACCTTCGATAGGAGATACGTCTCCAAAGGTGAAGCAGGCACCCGATGCCCCGCTCCTTCCGCCACGAGATAACTCTCCTCCACCTCCGTTACCTCCCCGTAACAATGTTATAATGGGAGGCACTCTTCCTCGTATCGCTGCATCTTCACCTCGTGAAACTTTGGGCACACTTCCACGTCGTAATTCTGCACTGGAGATAGCGAGTAGTTCTATCCAAATACCGCCGGTTGTTGCTCCGCGACGCAGCTCCCATTCTTCGATGAATGGGCCTGGACAATTGACTCCAGAACTCCCTCCAAAGACATATCGAAATGTTCATTTAAATCACAGCAATACTGTTCCTAGATAGTTAATATTTTGTTTTTCAGAGCTTTGGACAAAACTCGAGACTGCAATTGCTTCACTCATTGGAAATAAGAAACGAGGGGATTATCCTTACTTGTCTGTTAGGATAATTAAAAAAAAAATTTCCACTTTGTTTTTAATTACGGCAGCCTGATAGGTGGCTTGTATACGTTGTACAAATGATATCGGACTACGAGTAAGTTAAAATTTACGTAAACCCGATGCTGTAAATAAAGTTAACAGCGTATTTTATTTTGATGAAAAACTTGTGGTAAGCGTTGTTGAAAGTTGTTGTGCTTAGGAATTTGATAAATTTCTAAGGAGGGGGGGTTAAATGTGTTACATATTTTAGAGACTGGATAAAAATAAACTCAGGTAGTTGCACACATTCTTTTGAAGTAAAAGAAAAAAGAAAAAAAATTAGCTGAATTATTTTTTAAACCATTAAGTACTTCAGATTCTATCAAAGAGACTTATTTTTCATGTAAAGCAAAGTTATTGTTGTATGCAAGCGCACTGCAGATTTAAAACGATGCCAATATCCCTTGTTTAAAATGAAAATTGTGAACAATAATTTTAGCTAATGAGTAAAGACCTGAGTGAAATTTTCCAAATTTTAAAGGTTCATTATTGTACTGTTTCTTTACCAGTGATATCGACTTCCTTCATTAACGAAACAACATGAAGATATTATTCAGGAAGAAAAAGAATCAAGTGTTTTGTTAATTTTGTTTTGTTGTACAATTTACAAGATTTTTTTAAGATTCAACAATAATAATGGGAGAACAGTTCAGACTGTTCGTGATTTTAATGCTAAAAACCACAATGAGAATAAAGTTTATAATTTATTAAATTGTTCATTGTTTATAACCAGAGAATCATTTGTTATCCCTCTTTGGACATAAAATGTTTTAAATTTATTTTTCAATTTTACTTTTTGTTTGAAATAAAATAATTATGTATAGATTAAAGGATCAACCAAAATCATATTTTTAGATCTTAAAACTCTTAATTGCTAATTTTTTAAATAGTAAAAAGATAAAAAAGAATGCTGGTTCCATCATTTTGTTCGTTAACGTTTCATAAAATACTATCTGCTAATTAATCAATGTATATGTGATGATTATTAATCAGACGTGTATAGGAACATTTTAAAGAGAAGACGAGATCTTTACTCAGCAAACTTGTCTCCAAAGATTGTCAAATGATGGTCCGATAAACTTGAAATTCATGCTGGATAAATGGTCCCAAATCCAATTTATAAGGAACATACGAGGGGAAAATCAAAAAGTAATTGAGTAAAGTTTTCACAGGAGAACTGTAAGATATTTGCAAAAAAAATATATACATTTTGAAGAGCATGTAATTCTCCACCACCCCAGGAGATGGCAGGCGTGTACGCTTTCTGCATGCAGAGTTACTGCTGTTCGAAAACGGCGGGTAAGCTGGAGACGTTAGAGACTGGAGATCCGAAGTGTGGTCAGGTTGTGGTAGTCATGGGGACAAAAGTCTTCTGAAATCAGCAAAAACAAGACGCCACCGCTTTTCCACAACAAGGTTTATTCACCATGAATACGTATTTCGAGTGCTACGCACTCTTTTTTCAACATGACTCTGAAAAATGAGTGCGTAGCACTCAAAATACGTATTCATGGTGAATAAACCTTGTTGTGGAAAAGCGGTGGCATCTTGTTTTTGCTGATTTCATATCCAAAGGTATTCTGGTTACTTTTTCTTTATCTTCTGAAATCCATCGTGAGTTGTGTACAACACGTGACACTGTATGACACAGAAAAATGTGTGCCAGGTTCACAGCGCGGTCCAAGTGTCCTCAATGAACCATATTCTGGATGACCGTTTACATCCTGTACATAGGAGAAAATTGATGCAGTGAATGCCATTCAGCCTCCAGTCCAGATCTGGCACCCTCGGACTTCCACCTGTTCGGACCTCTAATGCAACACCTTGCTAGCACACGCTAGTCCAGAGCGACAATGAGCTGAAAACAGCTGTGCCGAATGAATTCTATGCTCTGGGCATCAAAAAGTTGGTCTCGCATTGAGACAAATGCTTAAATGTGAATAGTTGTTATGCTGAGAAGTAGATCAATGTTCATCGTTCAAAATGTGTATAATGGATTTTTGCAAATAAAGGACTTGTTTTGCTGTGAAAAATTTACTCATTTTTTGATTTACCCTCGTAGAATGTATGTTTTATTAACATTAATTTCATTGCTTAAAGTACAAACATGAACTAGTCATCGATAAGTAGCAACAACACAAGGCTGAGATGGCAGATAGAATGTTTTTTCAGTGCCTTGGTCTTTAGTTTGTCTCCAGGTCGTGGAATTTTTTCTTCCCTTTTCTATTTGTAATTATGATAAGTTTGAAGAGTTTCTTCAGTTTAGTTGATGTCTTCTCTTTGAGATGGGTTTCAGAAAATTTATTTGATGGCTTAAGGATAAGAAAGATTCCCAATTTGTGAGTCAAGGGGCTGCTCTGCTGATTTGTGGCTTCATGAAAGTCCATTTGGGTTCATTGTCTGTGGTTAGAGCAGTGCCAGCAAAAAGCATGATCCCTGGTTTGAATCCAGATCGTGGAATTTTTCCTTCCCTTTTCTCTTTGTAATTAAGATGCAATATTTTTTTAAACATAAATTTATCTACCACTGTGTTGGGCATTGAATAGTGACCCAAATCACTTACAGGAAATTGTTCTCTGGGTAATCACATTAGCAAAATGGACTTTTTTCAGTTGACTATTTAGTATACTCTGCAGAAGATTCTTGATCCCCAGTTAATGCACATGACGTCCTAACACATCGATCAAGTCTAAGTTTATAGTAGCCACGCTTTTTCCCCAGAATATTGTTTATAAAATGCCTTGACCATGACTGTCTAAGTGATCACTTATTCTAATTTTTTGAATGCGTAGGAAAGTATGTCAGGGATCAAGGATCATTCTACAGAGTAAAATTTTCACACAAAAAAAAACAAACTTTGTCCCAAGTTATATTGTCAACAAATGAATTGCTTTTGTTCTAAGAACAGCATTACCAATCTCTGACTTGTATTTTTTTTCCCCTTCATCTTTTGCAAATTCATGTGCAGGGTAATCAAAGTCTTGTAATAATTTTTGAAAAAATAGTCATAGCACTAAGCTATAATGTTCCATTTGTGCAGACTAAAGATCATAAAACACAATGCATAAAGTGTTGGTACAATTATTTTTAAATGACTAACATTCAGAATGTCTCCAATCTGTGGTTGAAGATTGAGGTAGCCATAACCCTTTCGAAATCAACCAAAGTCAAGGTGCATGTATCACAACCACACACACGGGAAGATTAAAATCAAAACATCCAAGACTAAATCTGCTACTATGTGTAGCCTTAAATACGTGTTGTAGGAGAACATTAGACCAAAATTTTATAGCATTGTATGATGTACAAGATAATTTCAAGGTTGACCTAGACTTTCATTTTTATAGAGAAAATGTAATGTCCGACAAGCACCAAATAGATCAGTTTTTCAATATATTATTCATGTGCATCCAGATACTATTGGCTTAAAAAGAATTGGGCTGCTGTCATGGCCAATGCAGAACAGGTTTTTGCGAGTTTCATCTATCTTGAACTTCTCCTCTTCCCAGAAGCTCTTTAAGGGGTTTGAACAAATGGTAATCATTGGGAGCCAGGTCTGGACTATAGGGGGCAGCACCTCTCGGCCCATTTTGGCAAGCGTTTCTGTTGTCAAATTCGCTGTGTGATGCCAGGCATTGTCATCATGGAGAAGACGACATTTCTGGACAACATTCGGAATCTTTTCTCGTGAATGGCATTGCATATGGCACCCTGAAGCAATTTGCAGTAACACTGGGTGTTAATTGAGATACCTTAATCAACGGGTGCGATTTTCACTGGCATGACTGCAATCAGACGAACGTGTCCATGCATTGCAATTTTCACCATCTCTCATTTTCCGCTAAACCAATAGTACACTCTTTTCTATTCTATGCTTTGAGGTCTTATCAATTTCTTGGCTCTCCTTCACAAGAAATTTGATTATACAATGCTGTTCCACAGCTACAGAGATACTGTTTGCTGCACATGTGTCAGACATGTCATGCTGAAAAAGGAGGATATCAAAAAGGATTATGTAACATTTCCTGAAAAGTATAACATGCTAGAGTTATTTCCCGATTTTATATGCACAAAAGTCTGGTTCAACCTCGAAGGACGCTTATACACTACTGTTTATAAAAATCGCAACACCCTGATGGAATAGCCCAATCTGCATTAAATTTGGAGCATTTGCATATCATGGGTCAGAAAAGAAACCATTAGATTTTCAGGTCAATACAATGCGTTTTATTGTCACATTAGTATTGGGTGAAACCACCGTGGGATGCGATTACAGCCTCTAAACGTCGTGGCATTGAGTCAAACAAGCTCTGAATAAGGGCCTGGGGAATGTCCTGCCATGCTCTGTCTACACGGGTATACAGTTCATTCACAGTTGCTGCTGCAGGAGTCTGACGAGCCAATCGACGAGCAACCCTGTCCCACACATGTTCGATTGGGGACATGTCTGGTGAACGAGCAGGCCAGGGGAACAAGGGCGTCTGATGTGCTTGGAAAAAGGCGAGGACATTTCTGGCCACATGCGGTCGGGCATTGTCCTGTTGGAATACAGCGCCTGGAAGGTTCTGCAGGAAGGGGATGACATCGGGTTGCACAACTTCCCTGATGTACCGGTCACTGTTCAGATTGCCATGGATTCTGATCGCCATGGATTCTGATCAGACGGGAACGGCCATGGTAACTGATTGCACCCCACACCATCACCCCTGGCGTTTGTCCTGAATGACGCTGCAGGATGCATTCTGGAAGGTCGCGCTCGCCACGATGTCTTCTGACTTGTATCCTGCAGTCATGGTGCTGCAAGTTAAACCTTGACTCATCCGAAAACACAAATTGTTGCCATTCAGCTTGCCACTGTTGGTGTTGATGGGTCCATTGCAACCTGAGGCGCCGGTGGTTTTGAGTCAAAGGAATCCGCAACAATGGTACTCGTGCCATCAATCCTCTGGAAATCAAACGGCGTCGTACAGTGCTAGCAGACATTATCCTGCCTACTGTAGCACCCCACTGTTGTGCTAACACTGAGGAAGTGGCTGTACGATCTGCTACACACATGTGATAGAGGTGTCTGTCATCTCGCGGTGTCGTCGTGCTGGGTCTTCCTGAGCCTGGTCTTCGGTGTGCCCTGTTCTCTTCGCTCCACTGCCTCCATGCACGCATAATTGTCGTTGCATTACGTCCTACACGAGCAGCAATGTCACGATACGACCATCCCGCTTCACGCAGACCAATTATGCGTCCTCTTTCAAAGTCTGTCAGCTGTTGATATGGTACCCTTCGTCGTCGTCAAGGCATGGTGTTCTTTCAAGCAATTACTCTGAAAATCTAATCATTTATACTCTGACCCATTGTATGCAAATATTGCAAATTGCATATGGATTAGACCATTCCATCAGGGTGTTGCAATTTTTATAAACAGTAGTGTACATTCAAGTTAATTGGCATTTGGATAAATAAATTTTATGATTACCCTGTAAAACTCACTTCAAAAATTGTTAAATATCAACAATTGTTAAATTTTTTCTCAGAAATTTGATAAAGATTTCTTTCCAATATGGAGAAGGTCATTCCTAATTTCATCTTTCTTGAAGAGCCCTTGTACATTGCAAAAGCTATTGAAGCAACATTATTTAAGTCATGAAATGGAAGTAGTTCTTATTATGAAAGCTCTAATTATTTTCTAAACAAACATCATGTGTTTGGTTTGGTATATGAAAAGGATTTGATAGAAGTGATAAAAGCTAACTTAATTTCAAAATTGCTGCTATGATAATTAATTACTTGGGTCAAAAAAATTTTCTCAAAGATTTAACACAAAACTGCAAATGCTATTAAAGTTATTTATTAAAAATTTACAATCATGATATGTTTTATGATTTCAATGACATTTCCTAAATTAATAAAAATATAAAACACTACAATTACAAATCGAGTCAAACCATGGAAAATGATAGCATGATTCATGGAAGCTCTCGAGCATCTCTCAATACATGCTTCACAACATTAATTCTCATAAGAGATATGAAAGGAATGGTCTGCTTTAAAAAATGTGATTCATTATTGCCCTAGATTTCAATTTCTTCTTTTACAGACTTAACTTCACACAAGTAATTAAGCCATTAAATTTCAAGTACAAATTGATAAAACGTGAAACGTGGCAAGTTTAAATACAAACATTCACATAAATATTTGTCATTTCATTCTATTCTGGAATGAAAATGTGTGTAGACGAGTGTGAATATAATAATTTCCTTTAGTCTTACATGACATTTATTTGCTTGAAAAGAATTTCCAATAGACGACACCTATTAAGATGGCAATCTCCATTAGGATTATCAGAACTAATATCAACTTATTTGTCATAACCCTGAAAGAGAGAAAAGTAAGAGCTTAATAAAATAAATTAATATGACAAAAATATACATTATTTTTAAGTACACTGAGTAATCACTTTAATGAACCGTTACACTCTTATCCAACAGATCCAATGAGAAGGAAAGTGAGCAACAATCAAAAGATCTGAGCAATTCAAACCTACAAGTAAGATAGTTGGGGCTGGTTGAGCTGAATCCAACATTTGGGCAATTACCAACTTCTTCCAAGGGTAATGCAATGCCCCCCACCCCCAAAAAATCTAAAGCCAATCTTGTGCCTGACAACATCCTTACGATGACAATGATCAACAGCGTTTGAAGAGGGTTGTATATGGCAACTTACAGACATAACGATAAATGAAGTGACCGAGAAATACTACGAAGGCAAATTTATAAGTCGTTCTACAGATTTTTTTTTTTTAACAGCAATTTATTGGCCAAACAAGATTGCATTAGGTGTGCAGGAGTAGCAGTTCATTACTTATTTTTCTATATATCCACCACCAACAGCATTGCATTTTTCCCATCCTGATACCAATTTGGATAAAACGTAGTCTGATAAAACCACTAATTAGGTGTTCTGCTGCTGGTGTAACCACTGGACAATCAACGCAATATCCTACAATGCCACGCTTTCCAAGCTACGCCGTGCCTTCGTGATAAGCGACAGAGTGACAACGTCCACCTCCATCACGACAGCGTAAGGCCACACGTCATCAGGGTGGTCAAGGAAAAAAAATCGATAGGTATGGCTGGGAAATGATGGGCTATCTGTCATACAGCCCAGATTATCTATCACCTCTTTGGCCCAATGAAGAAGGCATTGGCTGGCCAGCACTTCTTGTCTGATCGTGAAGGCGTTACAGTGGTTACACCAGCAGCTGACGACATTTTATGGAGTTGGCATATCCAAATTGGTGTCACGGTGGGGAAAATGCACTGCCGTCAGTGGTAGATATATAGAAAAATAAGTAATGAACTGCCACTCCTGCACACCTAATGTCGTCTTGTTTGACCAATAAATTGCTGTGAAAAAATTCATGGAACCGACTTATTGATTTGCCCTCGTACAATAAACAATTTTGAAATTCATCCCAATTTTAGCCATATGGCTACCATGCCTGTCTGTACTAATCAAAAAAGTTGTATTGCAATAGGCTGTAATCACTACACAAGTTAGCGGGTGTTTCAAAAATGACCGGTATATTTGAAAAACTAAACGGGCAGCGATAGAAATACATCATGCGTTGCAATATGCTTGGGACAACAGTAAATTTTCAGGCAGACAAACTTTCGAAATTACAAACGGTGTATTTCTATCGCTGCCCGTTTAGTTTTTATTGATTTTTCAAATATACCAGTATACCTGTTATTTTTGAAACACCCGGTATCATTGATAGGAAAAATTGTGGCTTGCCTGCATTTCACTCATCGGCATGTATTGATGATTAAGAAGAACCACTCTTAGTGGTTCCATCATGGACTGGGGATGTTTTCGTGGAAGATTTTGGGTGTCCTAAAGCATGTAGCCAATATCTGCAGTGTTCTCCCCAGAAAATTTTTTCAGGTGGGTGAAAAGATAAAATAGCTGGGCGGACAAAAATTAAAAACAAATAAA
The DNA here is from genome assembly GCA_023313115.1 of Rhysida immarginata. Taxonomy (NCBI): domain Eukaryota; kingdom Metazoa; phylum Arthropoda; class Chilopoda; order Scolopendromorpha; family Scolopendridae; genus Rhysida; species Rhysida immarginata. The sequence continues at coordinate 792,318 of JAHWFO010004153.1, forward strand.
ATATTATGCAGTGGTGTGCAGTTTTTCGTGTATTCAGCCAGGTGGCATGCCTGTTCAAAAGGGTCTGGGAAGGACCCTGATCTGGAAGATCATGTCCGATCATTTGTGGCCACATTTTTCACTCCAGGATACAATTTCTTTCAGCTCAGCAATGCTGCATACCACAGGCTCTTTTTGTGTCAGAGGGTTTGAGGAGCATAATGAAGAGTTTTCCATATACTATGTTTGTCAATTTGGAGGCATGTGAATACATTTCTGTACGATGGCAGCCAATATCAGTTGTGCGTTAGTTTCTAATAATTTTGGATTATTAAGTAATCTTCATGATTCTTTATAGTAATCACCAAGTTAAAGGAAATTAATACATACAGTAGACATTATCGTTAAAGTGGATGATGCAGTAAAGATATACAATGACATCATTTACAACCATCATGAATGATGAGGTCTCTTCCAAATGACCTGAGTAAATCCAAACCATTGCATTACAACCTGATGTTTATGAGGTCGTCAGTAAATGAATGCATACTATTACTAAAATAATCCTCGATATTGAATGCTATTATTCGCCTTAAAAGATAAAATTCCTAGCATTTATCAACTTTTACTAACTGGTGTTAGAGAAAGTGAATCTGAAATAAAATTAAGAAGGTATGTTGTAATTAACGTTTTTAATTATTATTGCAGGCTAGGTGCTTCTCGTGATCCTCAGGTCACAGGTTCGAATCCCGCTGTGGCATGGATGTTGCTTTTGTCCCTTACTAAACAAGCGGAAGGCAACGGAAAACCACTGCATTAATATTCCTAGTACGCCATTAACAATTTGGTCGCCAACCTTCGATAGGAGACGGCATATTAAAAAGAAGAATTATTATTACAATTAGGATGGTTGCAATGAAGCTGCCATGAAAATTAAATAGAAATAAAAACTCTTAAACCACAACGAAAATACAAAGAAAGATACAACCTGTATGCATTTCGAAAGCAAGGCTTTCATCATTCAGCAGGACTAGTGAGAAACCTCGACAGAAGAGAGAATTCTGAAGGTTAAAAGTAACCTGGAAGGCTTTATATAGTGCGATAAATCGCAAATGACCGAAGGGAGAAAAGGCACTCGAATTAAATTTTCTGATTGGTTGTAACTCCCACCCACCATCGGATGAGTGATGAATCGCCAACTGGGCCAATGTCTGAATTAAGCACAAGGTTCTTCTTGGTCCTCTGAATAGCCATGCTCTCAAAGGCATTAAGCTAGAAGCATTTATTTATTGGTTTTATAAATAGCATATAGGCATATAGCAAATAGGCATATAGCTAGAAGCACTATCCACATTCCTTTTTGTTCTGGTTATTTTCCTTTTTGTATCAGTTTTAATTCTGTGGAGTGTTATTTTTCTTATTACCTCTTCAGATCTTTACTGTTACATATTGGGCAATTGTCTGGAATTCAGTTTACTGCCATGAAAATGCTTAATGCGTAGTGGCACCATTTTTATATGCCTTCGGCACATTTTTGGCTATGTCACTGGGGCATAGCAAACATCAGAAAACAAGAGCAGGGGCTGTGGCCCTAAACCTGCAGTGCTATGTTTTGCTCCATGTGTTTACACCCCCCCTTCATTTAATAAGTAGAGGGCTGAACTGATTGCTTATCCTGTGGTTGTTGAATGAAAGCTCATTGCCCATGTTAAAAAAAAAACTTCACAATTAAATTAAAATTAAAAAATACGCCGATTTATTAATTTTTATAAGCATACTTATGAAATTGATACGTTAGGTTACCCAAACATCCTGTAACTTATTTTCATTCTTAGGCAAATAGGCAAAAGACCAAATCCGAAATTTCGTCAAGAATATAACTAATGACCAGCAGTGGAAGTAAACGATCACTAGTGAAAAAAGGATGAGTAGGAATTCTCTGGTAAAAGTATACACTTACTCTCAATAGTATACCTTCACCAACCATCCACTTTCACGATAGCATCTATGTCTCCATATCTTACATAAAGAACAAAAAATTCTTAAACTGAACTGAAATTTTTTGCTTACAGTACATAACAATTCTACTCCTTACCTTTTATACATCAAACGAAGCAGCTTTCTGCTTTTGCTGAGATTAGCATCAGTATCAGTTAACTAATTATGAATAAAAAAGAAAATGTTACTGTTATAATTAAGATCAATACAAAATATTGGGTTGTTGCAAATGAAATGGCTAATTAAAGGCATTAAGATGCAAGCTACAGATTATGAAAAATTTTTGTGTCATTCAATAAGGCAGCACAAGATTGACGCAATGACAGTAAATCTTACTTGTTGAGAATATTATGAACTGAAAGTTAGTTAAGGAACCAAGTCAATTAAAGGACAATATTACTCTAGGAGTTTAAACAGAAGAATCTGCAAGGGATACAGCCAAAGGATTAATAAAAAATTTGGTAGAGTTGGTTTTCAAAATTCAGATCCAGATATAAGAGTCTGCAAAATGAACCCCATGGTCATTGTTTTCCATTGATCTTGGCAAAATGATACAATGAAGCAGACCCACAACTAATGGTGCAAGAGATCCCCCAGAAGTTAAAAGTACAATACTCAACAAATGAGTGTTACACGGACTCGTCAATTGGAACAAAAACAGAAATCAGATGTGTGCTCTTCTCTCCTCTAAAGAAGCAAGCAGAAAAAAAATGAAAGTATTTTCACTGTTGGGAAAAGATGGACATTGTATGATAATCATAAATGTTCAGTTTTGAAGCCACCTCTTCATGCAAAGGTTAGATGGTCTGCTGGTTTCATTCTGTATTCTTTCCTCTCACAAGATCAAACCATTAACAGCAGATTGGTACTGTGCAAAGATGTAGCAGCTGCACGACATACTCTGCAGGAAACAGCCAGCACTTATCAACATACATGTCTTGTTGCTTCAAGGTAATGCCTGTATGCATACTTCATTGACGTTCATGCAACAAAAGTTTCTTGGGCTTAATACTGTATCAGATCCTCCTTATTCTTCTGATTTTTGCCAACAGATTATCATGTCTATCACTTGTCAGTAACAGCACGTTGCTTCTGCTGTTCAGATTAAAAGCCATATTGCTTTCTTTTCCTTTTTGGCTTTCTTAAAACACAAAATCAGTCATTTCATTTGCGATAACCCAATATGTAAATGGAGGGGGGGGGGGGCAAGAGCTTCTTTATGTTCGTAAATTAAAATATTACTCCTATAATATTATATCAAATTAGATAAAGACTACAATGCATTTCAAAGTGATAGAACTCTGAATTCCTCAGTAAGTTAATATTATAAATTTTATTAATTTATCTGAGAGCTTGCAAATCTTCATGAAAAAATCTTCATTGTGACTAAAGAATGTTTGGTCTTGTTTGATTAGGGTGGTTTAGTCCAAAGTCAAACTTCTCTCTACGTGTTGCTCTCTCTCTCAGGAAGAATATGGGTGTTGATCAATAATTGCTAACAATGCAATGAGATCAGTTTGTATTGCTTGATCATCATTCACATGTATGCTCGACTCCAAAGCTTGGGATAGCAAAAAAAAGTTACCCAAGGAAACTGTGTCAGATGCAAACTGTGGCGATCTCTGGTAATGACACGCGAGCTAGCTCTCAGTTTTCAAGTCTATTTTTGTCCCCATTCTCATCTACGGTCTTGATTCTTGGGTAATGACAAAAAGAGTGTGATTATGGGTGCAAGCAGCCAAAATGAGATTCTGAGAAGTGTGGCAGGTGTTCTACTAGATAAGAGTGCACAGCAGCACAATAAGGGAGACTTAGGTGTTGAGCTGCTACTTCTCAGCACTGAGAGGTTTCAGTTTTGTTGGTAAGGCCAGATAATATAGAAGCTGCAAACTGGTCTTCCTAGGCAGTTGCTATTTTCCAGACCTTTAGGGGTGGGCTAACTACATGGTAGGATCTGGGTTCAAGTCGCTTGAGTATCACCATTGAGAACCTGATGGTAAATGATTGCGAGCGTTGGAGATCCTCCATAGAGCTGCTGCCCCCATGACCTTAATGGATAAGCGGGTTTGAAAAGTAAGGCTTTGTTTCAGTGAAACATTTCGTAACCTTGCATACGTTTTGTTAAATATCTTTGAAAGTTTGGGTCAGATATTTAAAAAAAAAAAAAAAAAAAAAAAAAAAAAAAAAAGTTTGAGACAAACAAAAAGTTGCTATTTATTAACATAGAATTAAATGCTGGTAAAACAAAAATAGCTATCCATTTAAAAGAAATGAAGTTGACCTTCAAATGACCAAAAAATCTCACTGAATAGAAAATAAAAAATACCATCATATTGCCCCTTCATATGGTACAACATTTGTTCAAAAATTTCTTTTTGATAGCACTTTGTTTCCGAGATAACAATTCATGATGCTTTATTTTGATCATCCGGTGTGTAAATCATAAAACTGATTGAGAGAGGAAAATTTTCATAATACAAATATCAGAATTTGTTGTCTAACCTAACCTAAGCTGCTTAGAGCATCTTAACCCTAAGTCAAGAATCCATTTTATAAAAGCAATATTTTGTAAAAATAAAATTTAGAAACGATGCTCTTAAAAAAAATTAATTTACAGGTCCTAATTAATTATATTTATTTAATTATGTTTATACATTGATTTGAAAAACTTAGAAACATTAAGAAAGAAAAAAATAAATTTACCCTTTCTTTCGTACGAACTAAAGAATCTCGCTGTTGTTCCAATTCTCCTATTATCTCATTACCGATATTATCAGTCTCTGCAGCAATGCACTGCATTCGATCAATGCTTGTAGTCGTTCGACCAAGTACTTCATTAGTTTGTAATAAACGAACTCGTTGAAAATTCTCAATTTTCTTAGATGATAAAGAATCCATCAATTAAATCAAAATGATAAATACTTTTAAATCAAAAAAAAAAAGTTTGACTTGAAATTACATTAATATCACTGCTGGCTCCTTGAGACTGTCCACCATAAGGATCAGGGCGACTGCGATAATCGTTTCCGTCTATGTTATTCTAAGATGTATTAAGAATAACATTATTAAAATCACTGAATGTGCAAAACACAAATATATTTTTTAACTTTCCAGAATGAAAAAAATGCCTTTTCTTACTAGCTTATCTCGATATTTGTTTACGACGCCTGTAAAATTTCGAACTTTTCCCAACATTTGACTTCGAAATGGATGAGGAGCATTTTGGGCTTCTCTTTCTAATTCTTGAAGCTAGACAAATTGGAAAAAAATAAGACTTAAACTTATTTGGAAACAGCAATTAAAAAGTCATTCTGAGGCTTTTTTTTTTAACATTCTAATTAAGATCATTACCAAATAATAAGTTTCTTCAATTTGTTTTTCAATCTCTCGAACTAATTTCTTCTTTTCTTCTAAATAAATGAAAAGTACATTAACTGTTAAAATCTTTCATTACTATAAATAAAACTGAAATGTACTGTTCATCAAGCCACTGTTTCTCTTTTAATCAGGACCCACCCTCTTGGCAACAACAAATTAACACCAGACTTCTTTAAAACCAAGTTTTTAACTTTTTTCATTTGACAGTTATGTTCAAATTGTTTACTGTACTACTGAAAAGCAATATCCATCTCTACCAGGCTTAATTCATTTGTATGAGGGGTAGGTTGATAGGAAGAAAGATTACAGGGTGTTCCAAAATAGCCATCCGATTTCAAGTGCTATATATTTTTAAAAAATAAACATACAACATTGAGATAAATTTTTAGTACGTTCTAGGTGCATCAAATTTTAGATACCACATTTAAAATGTTCTCTGTGTCCCCCCCCCCCCCCTTTGAAGGCATGGCAAACGTATACAAGATAGTCAAATTCATCCCATACTTGACCAAGCATGTCTATCACGGCTGCCATTGCTGTTGTTATGCGATACTGTTGGAAGCAGAGACATAAACTGTGTCTTGGACAACACTGGCACCTGAAAATTGGATGATGATTTTTGAACAATGAGCTTCCAATATCATCGTAAGGGGGATCGGCAATAAAGGGGCTGCCATTGGCTTTTCATTAATGGCCACTAAGGTCATCAGAACTTACATTATGGGATTTTTTTTTTCCTGTTAGTGTATGTCAAGATGCAGTTTATGCCTTTTCTCTTCCAACAACTTTGGATGAATTACAGTATCGCATAACAACAGCAGTGGTAGCCGTGACACCAGACATGTTTGCTCAAGTGTTGGATGAATTTGACTATTGGATAAATGTGTGCCATGCCTCCAGGGAGGGGTTTTTGTACCTTAGACCACGATGTAATTAATAACGAAGTGACATCAACTTCATTTAAAGGATTTACTGTCAATTCCACTTCCGCATTGGCACGCCATGCCGTAACCATCGAGAGAGAAAAGGCCTACGCAATGAAACGTAATACACTGTTACGTCATCATAGATAGGGCATTGTTATTGTTATTTCTACCAATAATAAGCCATAATTTGCCCTATCTATGATGATGGAACAACGTATCATGTTTCATTGCGGAGGCCTTCTCTCTCGGTGGTTACGGCCAGGCATGTAAACAAAGCAGAGTGAACAATTGTTGAGAGTTTAGAGAAAGAAAGATGAAACCATGCAGTTATTGCAAGAAAAATTTAATGGTCATGTTATCTTGCAGCGAGGTGATGTGACTTGACACCATGAGCCTTCTTTCTCTGGGGTTATCTTAAGAATAAAGTGTACATCAATAGACCACAAATTGCCGAAATTTCCGAGCAATTATGTCAACAAAATATCGAAAATTACCTCAACATATTAAGGCATTTGTCAGATGTTTTGTATCACACATAATCTCCATGTTTTTACTTTCTAATAAAGCAAAAATATTATAAATATTCCAATGAAAAATGTGTTTTATTAAAAAATTAAAATCTCAGCTCACTTTGAGACACTCTTTATAAGCACTTAGCCTAATGTGAAAAACACGAATGAGTTTTGAAGGTCCAAATAACAAGCCATGGACATTTTAATGCCAGAAAATAACAAGCGTTTACAAGACTGGCTTATAAGTTCAACCAAATAGTAGCTTCCACTTATTTTTTTAAAAATTATAGACATAACTGGAGTATATAAGGTTTAATATCGCTTCTAATTCTTAAGCAATATTTGGTTTAATTAACAATGATTTACTCAATCCTATATTCGACACCTAAGCAGAGAAGCACTTGTATACCTTTAAGGAAACAATGTTTTCTTACCACCCCAGAGTTTTGACAATTTGTCTATTTTTAGTTTAATTTCTTCTGAAACCGATCTCACGTCATCTTCAATACTCTCAAATTTTTCGGAAGACATCTTGCAGGAGAGATACCGAGCCTGCTTTAGCGAACTTGCAGCTCACAATGAGCCATCAAGAGAACGACCGTGATCGATGCGATACTCACAACAACTGATCGATGATCACAAGACCAAACATATGAGAGGTTTCGGTTTCGCAAAATATTAAAACCCAAAACTCGATAACTGACTAAAGATGTATTATTTAATTTTGTTTATATTTCACTCATAATAAAAAATAATAATAAAATTTTAGGCGGGCATTTCGAATCATATCCTGTCGTTCGAAGTACCCTAAACGATGACGCACCTGCTTTCTCGCGTACGAGTTTCGCATTCACAATGGCGCTATCCAGTTGGGGCCACGTCTTTGTCAAAGCGGCTCTGCTTTTCTCCTTCTTTCATGCGGTACTTTCTAAAGGGAGAGTGATCGAGCTGAATGAAGATAACTGGAACCAGATGCTAGAAGGTGAATGGATGGTCGAATTGTAAGTGTCTCAATTTACTTATGACTTTTAAAGTGAGGTACTACCGTAGCTGCTGTCATTTGTCAGTCGGCTCGACACGGTCTCAAAGCACTTGCCCATGGTTTAAAACTTAACCTCAGTTTGAGGTTAATGCCCTGGCATTTAGTTTATTGATAATGAAGTAGTCCAGATACTTACAACGAATTATATTTAGAATTGTACATTAATGAATAAAGATTATCAGAACCCACTCTGATCGCGCAGGAAATGTCATCCGTGAGTGATGCTGCTCTCACTCGTTTAATTTTTTACTCATCACCTAGGGAAGTACTAAAATTATTATTCAAAAGAAGGATGGTGCATTAAGGAATGCATTTCCAGCTATTGTTTTTTATAATTAAAAACAAACCACACGCAAAAAATGAAAATAGGTGCCTAAGATAAAAAAAAAAAATCCATTTTGAAACTGAGTTTATATTAAAAAGTCAAACCGCACGTAAATGGGTAAATGGAACAGCAAAAAACTTGTTCTCCCTTTTTTCTGAATTTTAAAAGGAAAATTTTAAATTAAAAATTAATTTCCTTCATAATATATATAACTTTTTAATATTAATGCTAAATACCAAAGAATTTAATTATAATAATAAAAAAATAATTTCCAAATGAATTATTTATAATAATATAGGCTATGGTATACCATTAGATTGGTTAAATACATAATATACATTTAATCATATTATTAGATTAAAGATTACTTGTAAACACTTAAAACTGAAAAGAAAAATTTTTTGTTCCGTTTTTAAAAAATAACTTTTTGAAAGGTCTGCTGTTAAATGGGCGTGTCATCTGGCTGATTTCCCTGAATGATTGTACAGAGTACCTGTAGCCAATATTTCCTGCAATATCTCTTGATCAATACAAAATTGGCTCTGTTTGTGTGTTTTTGTGTACATTACATTGCAATGTTCTCCCTAGAAAAACTTATCACTAAAAACAGAAAAAATAGCCAGGCAGATCAAAGTTTAAAAAAAAAAAATATGCGATCCTAAGATATTTTTATTATTTATCAGGCCGAGTGGACTTTCAAAAGGGCCTTATGAGAACACTGCATTGTGATTTATTTACAGTAAATGTTGAAACTGAAAACCAAACAGCTCTATTCGATGACTGCTATAAATGACATGTTCCAAATATCAGTGGGTGTAGATGTTGTCCTTTAATGCAGTGACAGTCATCGGATTGTTTTCATATATGTATTCTGTGAGATGAAAAAAATCTACTAATATTAGATCAGGTGATCAAGGTCGTCATAGTCACGTTTAGTCTATGTGAAATGACTGGATCATCAAACATAGAATTTGTGCACTGAAAGGGTGCTGGCCGTGCAAAAAAGGTGTTAGAAAATTTTTGTCTACTATGACATAATATGAGGTTATAGATTCTTGTTATCATGTTCATGTATGCAAAAAAGGTGTTATTCTGAAACTGGGGGCAGGGGCAGGCTTGTGAACAATGCATATACGTACACTGTATTGTATGTGCACAGAAAAACATAAGAATACATGAAGTGTAGCTTTTTATTTTATTCACTACAAATACAGAATACATGTGCATTTTATTCACTAAAAAAAATCTGTAATGACCGTCTGGTTTCTTTCCATAACTATCCTCCATATCTGATATAGTAAAGTGAAATGAGTCTGGTGCATCAATATGCTGTGCAAAATAGTTTCTTAGACTTTTTTTAACCTCCATTGCTACAAAAGTTGAGACAAGCGTTACCTCTGGTTCTAAATGGGCATATCTTCGAAGTTTACCTCTGGTGGCACATTGAAAACAGCGACAACTTCTTGCCACAAATCCTCATGAGTTTGGCTCTCATTTTGCACATCTCGGGTCTCTTCTTCTTCACTTATTGCTGCAATGGAGAATCCGGCTTTTCAGCAGCAATTCGTAATCACTGTTGGTTGGACACAATTCCAGGCACTTGCAAGCATTTCAGTAGAATCCTTGATATTTATAACTTCAGCAATACGCAGCTATTCATTAAGTAAAAGTCTTTACAATAAACATTGCCTGGAATGGTCTTTCACGTTTTTTATGATGCCTTGGTCCAATGGTTCTAGTATAGATGTGCAATTTGGTGGAAGGAACTCCAACCGAATGTTGTCTGAACGTACATTTACAAAATGTGCCAAACAATTGAATTTTCCCATAAAAGAAAATCAACAGAATTATTTTATTTTTCCCCAGCCCATAACTGAATTGAATTTTACTAGCAATTCCTCAAATTTCTCTGGTCATCCATGCCTTGGAGTTGTTCTTTTACACATAGGGTAAGGAAACAACGCCTTTGAAACAACAGGTTTTGCAGGATTTTCTGATAACACGCAGTTGATGCATTCCCTTTTGCAACTTTTGCATGGGCTGTTTAAGGTATTGACCAATCAGAGTAAGGAATTATAATGATGTACGTTATAACGAAGGGATAATTTAACCAAGTGAACATAAAATTAGTTCGTTAATCTGAAATGTATGTTAATGTGAGGTACGTTAAACTGAAACTTTTTAACATTAAAACACCTAGATTTTGGCCAGGGATTTTAAATTTGTACGTTATTTTGAAATGTGCATTAAAGTGAGGTACATTGTAACGGGATTTTACTGTAGAAAATTTTTGTCTACTGTGCTTTAATCGTACGCCATAAATGATTTTTCTCATGATACTGTTCTATTGCAGTTCTGAACATTCTATAGCTCACTCGCTGATGTCTCTCATTACATTTCCATTCGTGAAATGAGAGATTCGTGCAGTCGAAAATGATGTTCTTCAGAGAGTCACCACTGAATTCAGTTCAAGGCTCTACACACCGATTGTAGCAGATGGAAATCACTTTGAGAACCTTCTGCGTTAAATTTCAGGATATCTATTATAGCATAAATATGATAACAAGAATCTATAACCTCATATTATGTTGTAGTAGACAAAAACTTTCTACCAAAGAAAAATAAACAACATCTTGTCCACAACAATTTATTAACCCGTATGCACATTAATTATCAGATTTGTCACTTTGTATAAATAATGTTATTGTAATTTTCTGATTGGTTGTCCTACTGTATAAATTCCGCCTATAGAATCGTGTACTCTGTATTCCGCTGATTGATGGCTACAAGGTAGCCGAAATGCACATAATGGGTTAATACATTGTTGTGGACAAGAGGGGGGGGGGATGAAAATATTGGCTGCAGGACTTCAGTATAACTATCCTTCAATCTATGAACAGGCTGGATTCTAACAGATTGGTTGAATTAGTTAAGATTGCTCTAAATTGGTATAATTGCTTCCACCTATAATATGACAAGTAATCTCAAATTATTAAAAAGAATATTTAGCTGAAATAATAACCATTTAATACAGTAAAAGCAAACAGTTTTCATAGCAATAAATTATCATATATGTGCCCATAAGCAAATAATTTAAATTTAAAAACTAGATATTAGCTGACTAATGGTACATTCTAAATGTAATAAATAAGGTCGAATTATTTAATTTACCTGTATAATATGATTCTGCATTTAGCAGTGTTGTAAATTTAAATACATGTAAATTAAAAGTAACCTAATTTCCATTATAACCTAGTACATGAAAATTAAAGAAAAAATAGTAGGTGTGGAACTTAATTCTGCAAATTATCTTTGAGAAGTCATAATTTGTAAAAAAAACTGTTGGATTTTAACCATTTTTATGCAAGGGAAGATGTTCATAATCTTTATTCATGCATAATTTCAAAAATTTTTGTTGATTATGTCACGTTGCTGAGAAATGGAGCCCACCAAGGTGCACATTCAACACTGCATACTCCATTACTTTCACCAGAAGATTTCTGCTGCTGAAACATGCAGATCCTGTCTGAAATGTACAGAGATGGTACTGCAACCGAAAGAACATGCCAACGTTTAGTTCAAACAATTCAGGAGTGGCAATTTCGATTAACAGATCTTTAAGCTGACCTCTCCACAGACTCAAAAGGAACTTGCAAAAGTTTTTTTTTACAACATAGAGGAAATGGAAGAAGCAGTAGATTTTCGCTTTCACTTTGGTGTAAGATCGTGATGATGTCGCCATTTCGAAATCTGAATAAGCGGAAGTCAGATCGTTTTTCAAACGTCAACTGTAGTCTGTAATAAGATCATTATGAACAGGAACCTTTTGGATGTCCATGGTAAAGATAGTCCTGGCTTGCGAACAAGGAGCTATGCTATAACCTTTGCCCAAAAGAATAGCTTTCCCCACTGTGGCTTAGTGGTTAAAGCATAAGCATAGTAAACCAAAGTCCCTGACATGAGTCCAAGTTGTGGAATTTTCTTTACTATTTTCTACATTTATAAACAGCAAAAAAATTCAAAAGGCAGGAAATGACATCCTTCTCAACAGTGTATACAGGCATCATAGGTTCTGATGCGTGCTGATTATCTTCTATCTATCTATACATATAAAAAAACTGTGGAACCGTCATGTCTGCACATTGAAAATATTTGCCTAAATCTGTTTGCAGATGATGTAGGGAATGTAACAGAATACAATAAGACCATTTTTAAAAACTTTGTCTGTTTGAACAAGCTAATCTCCAAAACTACTTGACGAATTTTCATGGGGTTTTCACAGGTAACTTGAGCGTAGCTTGGGGCAACATATAGACTTTATTTCATCAAAATCTGCTCACAAAAAAAATATCGTAATTTAAAGTTTTTGGAGTATGCTCAGCTTAGTACAGTTCGTAGAAAAGTTGGCGTTTCATTACTTGATTTTTAAAAGGCACTCATATATAACAATAGCGAAGCATTGCTGGGCCTGCTAGTTCAGAAATAAGATTCTGGATTCTTTGAACCATACATTTTTTTCCCAGTTATCCATGGTCCGTTATCTTGTGCCTGATTTTTGGACTCCATTGATTGTGTGAAATTAGCATTAGGACCTGGCAGGGTTTATGGCTACATCCCTATTGCCTTGTTCACCACCGTTGTAGTGGTGATTTGTTGGACTGTAATCCTCAACTTCTTTCAGCACGTGGCTAGGCTGTATTCCTTGTCTACAGTTTGTTCATCCTTGCACCATTTTTGGTAAGTGAGCAGCCATAAGTGTCCCATTTCAGAGACAATGATTCCAAGATGCCTTGCCATCACAATTTGTTTCTTGGAATCATTATCTCTGTAATGAAAAAATTCTTGCCTCCTTCATAAGAAAGTCACAGCCATTACTCTTTTTGGATGACTGGAAGATTTGCTAGTAGATAACATCTCACAAAAACGATGATCATTGAAGGTATCAGTAATTATGATAGTTTTCTTCAGAATATCAATGAAATTCTCAACTTCTTACACCAACCAGAAATGAGCTTCCACGACTAATTGCCAACCTCCTGATTGCTCGTTTCTGTTCTCTTCCAAATGAAATTTGTGCCTGTTCTAGTCATTTCTTAAGGCCTTGTAGCCTCACAAAATTTATTTTTGTATTGCTTAACCTAGTCTGCTTTTGTTTTATTTCTTTCAAAAATGTTGAAGATGCCCACATTAGATTTTCAAAGAATTTTTTCAAGGAGTCTTTGGATGCAACATTCCAAAAGTCATTAAAATATTGACAGTACTTTGTTTGCGCAGTAATTCCTTTTTTCATTCTGGTGCTTGTTACGAATTCTTACTAATTACAGTAGAACCTCTTTAATTCGAAAACCTCTTTAAATCGAATTTTTTTTGTTCCCTTGGAAAAAAAATCCATTATTCGAAACCTCTTTAATTCAAAACCTCTTTAATTCGAATTCCATTGAGATTCGAATTAAAGAGGTTCGACTGTAATTGGTAATTTAGATAACAATAAAAGTAGTTTATGATTATATGATTTTTGCAATTAAATTTAATTCATTTTACCTTATCTTGTGCATAAAGGTTAATACTGTAGTGTGAAACTTTTAAATAAATTAAATTATTTTGCTAACATTTGAAAGCAAAGGGCATTTATTGTTGGCCTGTACTTGCAAAATTTTGGATTTTATTGTTTCTATTTTGTGATTACTTTTGAGTTTGTATCAGTTTTTGCTGAATTTTGTAAATCCATTTGTATTTTTTCTTTTGTTCTGAATATTAAGTGTGCTTTATTTGATGTGCCCATGTTTTGTAATAATTTGATTGCAGTTTTGCCCCTTGGTGTCCAGCGTGTAAAGGGCTGGAAACTACGTGGAAGGAATTTGCTGAATGGAGCGAAGAATTAGAAATTAAGATTGCAAATGTTGATGTTACTGCCAATCCAGGTAATTATATTATCGTCTAAACCACATGTTCTCCCCAGAAATTTGGCAAAAAAGGGATATAAGCTATTCCATATACTTTTTTAAAATGTTTAATATGCAAGATTGGTGATTAAACCAGATGGACAATGTTCCTTTTTAAACACTCTGGAGGGAAATACTGTCGATGGTCCAAAAAAAATTATTCGCTGTATTTAACATAAAATTACGCAGATTAACGTTATAATGTTGTTAATTTTTTAGGGTTAAGTGGACGTTTCATGGTAACAACTTTGCCAACTATTTATCAGTAAGTTACATTTATCTGCAATGAATATTAACCTGGAGATTATTAGAATTTTACTGGAGATCCTTGAGGAAAAAATCTGTTGTTTTTTAGACTGCATTGAATGTAAATTAAATTGATTTTTTTTTATGGTAGTGTGACAAAAGGGCAATTTCGTCAGTATCGAGGATCTCGTACTAAAGAAGAATTTATTAGCTTTATTGAAGATAAGAAATGGCAGTCGGTAGAAGAAATCCCAGGTTGGAAAACGCCTAGTTCGATACTGTAAGTGGAAATTATTATGGTCATTTTAATATTAAATAAATTCGCTTGATTTTTGAAATTCTAATATTTTGTGAGATCTTGCATTAAAAATATGAAGTTATTAGTCGTAATTAAATTAAAGTTTTACTTAAACAAAAGGAAAATTCTGCAACCTGGATTCAAATCGGGCAACACAAGTATCTAGCTTGTCACAACTAGGTCACTGCAGTCACTGGTATAGCAGTAAGGTTGTCTCAAAGGTTTTTAAAGAATGATAAGCAGTCAAAGTAGAAGCCCATTGATAGGGCAGACACTTGGCTCGCAGGTCAGGAATTCCTTCTCTCTGAATTAAAAATTCCAGACACCTTGAATATGAAGGTGAATGGATGCCGTAAATTTTGCATATATATCGGACTTTGTCAAAATTTCGTGTGTGTATTCTGTATATTCCATACCTGCCAACTTGTACGATTTTTACGTACAATGTACGAATTTCGATGTAATTGTACGATTGTACGGACAGATTTATAAAAATATGAATTTTGAAAATGGCTAAGACATTTGGAAAAATGGCATGAAATAAAACAAAGTCCACTAGTGGTTTCTGAAAATTGCCACTGAATAATATATCTAAGTGGTTATAGTTTCAGACAAGTACAACACTATTGTATTTAAAAATGAGTACCTTGTGAAGCTCCCACGAGCATGGGAATCAAAGTGGTTTCGGATATTTTCCTGTGCAGTTGCTTCTACGCTGATCCACTGTTTATTGGATCTTGAGCTACTCGACCAGTGTCCATTATTCCATACATGTTCAATATGCGACAACGTGTAGGCCAAAGAAGAAAAGGTATCTGCCATCGTACTCGTGCTGCTGGTAGGCATTGTCCTGCTGGAATTGTGTGACTATAGCTTTCCTGATGTGGCAGTTGCTGTTGAGAGTAACTTCATTACGTAGTAGCTGAGGCATGACTATAACTTTCCTTCATGTTGTTGCAGTTTATCCAATCGCTACTATACAGGAGTTTCTGTACATCATAAAGAGACTTTATTGCGAATTCGCATTTCAATTGTCTGTTGTAACGAACACGCGATAATATTTTACATCGGTATATTGTCATGCACTTTAGTATTCTAATCAGTAAAATTGGATGATAGAGTACACCGATTCGAGTTCATTCATTTAGTGAAACTTCACATTTTTGACCAAAAAACGTGATTTCCATTCGAATTTGCTTATTCGGTGATGTTCTTATGCGCCACTTTTTCACCTAGTGGTCAAAATTTGAACTATTTTTTATTGGAAAACATCTCTTCCCCATGGTATATAAAAAGTATTCCAAGTTTCATCAAAATTCTATCAGCAGAACGGGCTCTAGAGGGGTTTGAATAGTGTAACTTAAATATTTTCAGGACGTATGGTTAATAAGCACATAACAGGCGATAACTCGAAAATGGATAGAGATATAGGAAAAAGGATTTTATTATCGCATTAGTGAGGAAATTGCACCCCAGATCGACTGGTCACACAACCCGCTTTCCGCTTGAACATAACATAAATTGTTCCTGGTACATTTTTGAGTAAATGTACGAATTTCATTCTCCATAGGTTGGCAGGTATGATATTCCAACAATAATAAAAGAACCCATGGAGAGTTTACAATTCTGTGAAAAAGTGCAGAAAATCCAAATTTTTGAAAATATAGAAGCGTACAAGACCCTATCATATTCTGCAGATAATATACATAATAAACACTTTGACGTATTCCATGATTAGTTGAATAGTTCTCATTTCTTTGCCTTTGCATCTAATGCCTGCTGCAGTTCACATAACCACTGTTTTCAGTTGGGGATAAAAGGTGAAAATAATCAATGCTATGTTCTTCCCAAAAAAATGTTATGAGGTGAGTGGAAAAATAAAATAGCTGGGCAGACAACAATTAAAAACCATAAAACTTTTATGCAGTTTGTGTAGATTTTTGTGTATTCAGCTGGGTGGTCATCAAAATCAGGTGGTCCCCAAAATCAGCAGGTGGGGCAGCATGTCCCTTCAAAACGGCCTGGGGAGAACCCTCCATAGGAAATGTTTACTTATTATACTGCTTTACAATACTTAAATCTGTGTACCAAATAAAAATGAAAAGACCAAGAACTCATTTTATATGTTTACTCATCTTCTCAAGTTATAAAATCCTTCAAACCTACAAACAATAAACTTTTCTAATAAGCATTGTTTTCTTATTAAGATTTTACTTGCACATTGTTGACAAATTAACAACTTACGAGTTGCATTTTGGTTTTAATAGATTCTACAACTACATTTCAAAAGTTTAGAAACTTTGCTTAAGCATGACCGTGACAACTTGTGTTGATTGGCAATGGAAAAAAAAACACTTGGAAATTCGGAAAAAATTTTTAACTAAGCACCAATATACCAGCTTTAACATAGGCTTTTATTTTTTTCAATTGCTTGCAAAATGAAAGAGAACTGATTTTTTGAAATTTGCATAGCCATTCCAAAAGTTTAGAAACTTCATTTTATTAATGGATTTGTCTTTATTCTGAGAGCATTAAAATTTAACTACTGACTTTAATATTCATTCAGAGTGACCTGAGTTGTTTTTGATGCAACAAAATGGGGAAGAAAGCTCAACTTTCTATCCAGGAAAAGATCTGAACTAGAAAACTACGAATTAGTGGGAAAACGTTATCAGAAATAGAAAAGACTGTTAAAAGATCTACATCAGCAGTTTGCAAATGCTTACAACGAATTGAAGATGATGATGGTTTTATAACAGGAGCCCGGAAAAGAAGCGGACGTCCAAAGTGCACTTCAAAACGTGGTGTTGGAATTTTGAAACGTAGAGTTCAGAAAGACAGATTTAGTTCTTCTGCCAGATCTGCATTGAAATGGAGTGCCGAAATAAAAAAAAACTATTTCAAAGACCACAACATGGAGAAGAATAGTAGAGAATGGATATAAGGCAAGAGTCCCAATGATTAAGCCATCATTATCTAAGAAGCAGCGAAAGGTTCGAGTCGAATGGGCGAAACAGCACCGCGATTGGACCATTCAGGACTGGAACCGAGTAATGCGGAGTGATGAAGCTATGTTTTATTGTGAGTTTTGGTGATAAAGGAGTACGAGTTCACAGAAAGCAGTGTGAAGCTTTCCATCCATATTGCATTCAGAAAGTAATGGTTTGGGGGTACATGCGTGCTGCAGGTACTGGCGAACTCTGCATTCTAAATTCAACAATAAACGCAGACGTCTACTCCGAGGTGCTTGAGCATTTTCTGGTCCCAACTATTGAACACCTTTTCGAGGGCGATGACTTCTTCTTCGAACAAGATAACAAGTCTTCTCACTGTGCCAGAATTGTTAAGGATTGGTTTAGACGAAAAAATATCGACGTGATGAAATGGCCACCAAATTCTCCTGATCTCAGTCCCATTGAGAATATTTGGCGTTTGATGAAAAACAGACTACGACAAGTGGACACTGCAAATAAGGGTGATCTTAAGAAAGAACTTCTAAACGTGTGGAAAACCATTACTTCTGAAGAATGTATGAAATTAGTAACATCAATGCCACGAAGAATAAATGCCATAATCAGAGCACAAGGCTATCCAACTAAATATTGACATGTTTGTTTGTGTTTGGTAACTTTTATTTTGTAAATTGTGAAATGTTTCTAAACTTTTGAAACCGCTATGCAAATTTCAAAAAATCAGTTTTCTTTCATTTTGCAAGCAATTGAAAAAAATAAAAGCCTATGTTAAAGCTGGTATATTGGTGCTTAGTTAAAAAAAAATTTCCGAATTTCCAAGTGTTTTTTTTCCATTGCCAATCAACACAAACGAGTTGTCACGGCCATGCTTCAGCGAAGTTTCTAAACTTTTGAAATGTAGTTTTATTATTCCATTAATGTTCTAATTACATGTAATTTCCTCTATCCTCAAGGCTAAAGGTTGTCCTAAAAAGGATTGATACAGGAATAGCAGACAAACTGTGACAGTTTCTGAAGTTATTCTTCCAGGAGATTAATTTCTCTTTGTATATTTCTTTGTTTCCAGACCGATCTTTTTGGACAGTGCATATTGACAATCTTAAATGTCCAACGATGCCAGCCAACTGACTGGTTCGTGTAAATTTCTTGTACTACTGTTTTACTATATTCGGATAAGTTGACGGGATCGACATCAAATGTCATCGTTTGCCTGGTATTCTATCTTAAAAACCATCAGTCCTTTTTAGGACATTTAGCTGAATATCCTGTTGCTTTATATAACCTCTTCGAGTGCATTGGCTGGAAGAATTGTTACTATGCTAACAAGTTATTTCTTTTTTGACAGGATGTCCTTGGTCTCATATTTTTTCAAGCTGTCAATGATTCTCAGAGTAAGTCCGCTAATTAAGTTATGTATTTATTAAATTTTTTTTTTTTTTTTAATTGGTCTTTACATTTGACATTTTAACAGTTTTTGGTATTACGAAATACATCCAGAAATTAAGTTCTGTTTGGTAGTACAAAATCTCCGTGTCTTGAACTATTTTTCTACATAGCTCCCACTATTTTGAAGGCAGTTATCATAGTGGAGGCTGAGTTTTTGTATCCCTTTTCGTAAAAACGCCTGTGATGTCAACATACCAAGGAACGACTTTAGGTGCAAAAAGAGAAAAAAGTCGCTAGGTAAAAGTGCCCAGAAGTTCAACAATGATGACTGGGTAAAAGAATCGGTCACTACATAGTTGATATCTCAGGCAGCAACTTTTTATGAAGAGAGATACAAAAACTTGTGCCCTGATAAGATGAGTGCCTTCAAAATGGATGGGAGCTATGTAGAAAAATAGTTCAAAGACTGGAGATTTTATTGTAATAATTTTTTTCTTGTTCCCCTGAGTGGATACTTGCTTTCTTTCTTTTTTTTTTTCTTGTACACCAAATTAAACTTATTTTCTGGATGCACCTTGTATTTTATATGCATAAGTCTCAGAAGGAAGGGGTCAATACTAATCCATCTTACGTTTGTAACGTTCCTCCACCAAGATAAGAGCTAACGCTACGCACACCAAAAAACTGACGTAAAAAGGGAACCTCAGCAAAGACTAACCAAAACTTATTTCGGTGGCAAATAGGAATAGGGAACGGGAAGCTATAAGTCCCAAGAATCTAGACCAAGGAGAGAAGTCAACCACTAAGCATGTACTCGAAGCTGAGTTCTTTCCTTCAATAGGCTTAAAATTAAATAAGTACCCAACTTACTTAGATTAGAAAGAAAAATAAATAAAATGCAGAATATACGTTTTAGCCCTTGTGGCCGGAGATTTTCTTTATTAAAGCAAAAACAAAACTTGATCAATAAATTCCAGACTTTATACAAAAATAATCAAAATAAGAAGGTACAATTCATGGCATTTATGTATTAAACAACTCCTTTACATTTTCAACAATAAAATAAGAAATTTACGACTTCTTCAGGTTTGGGAAGGTAACCAGTGTAACAATTCTTGCGAGGTCTTCCTTTCTGTGCAGATTTTTCATTCTTGTTTCTCAGCCAGGGTAATGTAAAAAAAAAAAGAAACTAATAAAATAAAGGTACAATGACATTATTCTATCATACGAATGATCATCAACATTTAAAAAAATATATACATAGGTTGTATCATTTATGCATTTTTCGAATTACGATTTCAGAGGAAAGCAGATGCATTGAGTTCGTTCCTCGACAAAAGAAATAGGGTAATCTTACAAACTTTACTAGCGCACGCAATGATCATTTATTGTCTCCTTTTTGACAGTATACCCGGGTTAACTCCACAAGCTTCCGTCTGAAAACTTATTCTCCTCTTTGGATACCTTATTTCTTGTAACCAACATTCAACCAGGATTCCTATTTAACCAATTCCAAAGTAAAAAAATAAAACATAAATAAAGTTACATAACAACTCAACTAGAAATATTGCAAAACAATAAAACAATTCAATCTCTGTTAAGTTCAAGTTATATCCCCATTGACGGATTCAACGTGCAATATTCATAAAATAAGTACTCGAGAGGTTCATCTTAACTATATTCGTAATCGAACACAAGCATATTCAAGGATAGTCATTACCTCTATCAAATTCATAAGGCCTTACGGTGTAAGTAAAAAATGAATTGATACCGTCCGTTGATATCTGCGATGTCAAAACGTAGTTTGTAGTCAGTACGCCTTGTCGTGTGTAATTTTCTTGGGAAGTTCCAAACCTTTTTTCACGAGTCAACACCCGCATGGCTTTGTCGTCGTATCTTGCAGTCATGTAGCTTCTTGTCGTGGCCGAATTTTGACGCTGTAAACGCAGATCGCGTCGTGTAGAACTTTTTCTGCCAGGGAGTCCTATGGTAACCCTGAAGAGGTGTATTCTTTACGTTTATATAGTTAGTAACTGTTGACGGAACGTTGGTGCTACGCTGTCAACAGCGTATGTTGCCTCTGGTTATCAGAGCCTACCAGGTCATTCTTCTCAATCGAGATAGGATAAATCAGCAAAACAAATGCAAGTCCCAGTCTTGCGGTAGCTGGCGAGCAGGGAAGGGAGGTCAGTTGAGGAGGCAGACGTCGGCCCGAATGAATAGTCCCTCCTTGGCTCTGGCTTGGAAAGAGATTCCATGGTTATAACTTCCAAGACCAGACTCCAAGTCTTCATCCATGGAGGAAGGTCTTGCCTAGGTGAATTCAAAGACCTGACTGCCAGACCTAAGGTCAAACGCTCACCATCAAAGCTAACAATAATCGTCACGGATGGCATAAAATCACGCGGCGTGCTCCATGCTCTAATAAATCGTACAGCTCACGGTCAAAAATAGAACAGAAACATTGTTAAAACCAAAATTCTAATACTAAAGCAACAAAGAAAAGGCTTGACGCACGAGGCAAAGAGATGTATAAAATAAATATAAAGGGAAAAAATTAAAGGCATAGGTAAATAAAAAAAACAAAAAGACAATACATTAAAATACAACAAGAAATACCTTTGTGAATAGGTTTCCAATAATTTAATTCCTTTTAAATAAAGGGCAAAATAGGACCATAAATAGCTTAACTTAAATCTTCATTCTCTCGTTCTAGAAAATTAGGAAACTTTGAAATATGCAAAAATTAAGATAAACTATCCCCACGATAGAAAAATTACCTAAAGTAGCAGCACAATTAAGGTTAAGATTCTCCTAACAAAAGTTAACACGGAGGGAAAAAGTGGGACGTTACACATTATACATGTAATAATTTTACATAATAAAATGATATTTATCTTGCATGTTCACTGCACAGTTTTTAATTGATATCTATTGATAAACTTGTTAAAACTATAAGGTTTTACATTTTTGAATCTGTAATGAAACAAGAGGGAAATTTTGCCTGTTAAAAACCAGCAATTAATGTATCCACAAGTCTCTCTCGTAATGACACTGAATATGTTAAAGGTTACAGATAGATGCGTGAATAATTATAAAGCTTATGCTTCTCTGAATTAAAAAAATGACTGAACAGTTTTGCATGAAATATCGATTGGGTCCTTAACTGGGTCTTTTTAAAGTAGTGTTCTGGAATTTAGCAGTTCTGAAAAATTGATTTTTTTCCTTCCTTCAATTGTAGCTTTATTTCATGATTTTCCTCTTGATGATTTTCATTTGAATGAAATGATTCATTTTTATCTTTGTTTCAGTCTATCCATAATAAATTAATTGAAGAGTATGGCTTACCTTATTGGGGTTCATATCTGATGTTTGCTGTGGCTACCATTTTAGTTGGTGCCATTCTTGGATTAGTAAGTACAGATTAAATTATAAATTTAAATACAAATATGAAACTTCTTCCATATAATATACATTTTCCTCCAAAAAAGCAGAGATTGATTGGCAATAAAAGTTAAGAGTTTATTATTACTTTCATTTGAGGTTGCTTTTATTCAAAATTGATATGAAGATGAATGCATTATAAACTTTTAAATTATTTCTTTATAGAGTATAAGTTTTAAAGTAATTTTTGTTTTCTTTTATACAGATTCTCGTTTGTATAATTGACTTTGTTTTCCCACCAAAGTCTCCAACACCAATCACACCTAAACTGGATTCACCAGTACAGGAGTCCAAAACAAAGAATAATGTCAAAAAAGACAAAGCAGTAAGTAACATACCTATTTTTTGTCTGATTTTTTTTTTTTTTTTTTTTTACGGGCGCCCCCCCCCTCCATTTAAGTTATCCAAGATCACTCACCATAAATAGGTGCACCTGTGAAGGAAAATCCGCTAAACTACATAAAGAAACCGAAACATTTCTTGATGGTCTAGAGCCCCACTTTCTTTATAGGATTTCCATTAAGTAACAAAAGGTGTTGTTCATCATTCTGTGAAATCTATTTTCTTGAAACATATGAAAGGCCTAATATGGTTCAGAACTTGGGCATGTTCGAAAATAGTCAAATAAGGTTCACTATTATGTGCTCTAAAGGTAATAGATACTCAGGCATTTTCAATTCTAAAATATGCGATGTCGAGCATATTTTATTTAAGCATTGTTGGCGCTGGCTGGAGCTTGTGCACATTATGGTCGCTTCATTTTAATGCTTACAAATTACATAAACCATTAGAGATTAGAGTAATTCTTTGTGATTGTGACTCTTTATCAGTCGCCTTGTTGACTGTGGAAAGCGTTCCTTTTCAGATGACTTGGAGAGAATAAATGAACGCAACCTAATACTAACCCTATTGAGAGATTCAGTGTTGTGGCTGAGTTTGTTCTCATTCCATCTGAAATTGTTGCCACTTAGAAAAAATAATTCTGAGAATGAGGGACAAGAAAAACAAAATAAGTACAGTTGAACCCACATATAACGAATTCGGTTATAGTGAATGAAATCCGCAACTACAAGTTCATAGAAATTGTACAAATTTTCTCCAGTTATAAAGAAATCTGATAAACAAAAATACGTACAGTGGAGGACCTCAAATCCAGACGTCAGTAATTATTTTAACTGTATAATTGTGAAAATTTTTGTTTTAAAAGAAATTTATAATAACCATCGACAGAAATGATTTAATTAAATATACACAGATGCGTTAAGTATATCTGGAAAATCACGAATCTAGAAAGTTTGTGGTCCTCTACTGTATATTACAAATTATTTTTATGGACCCTTACATAATTTTTGTTTGAATATAGCGAAATTTTGGAAAAAAATCAACATTATTTTTTGTGTTTAAATTTAGCATTGGGTTATTCACTTGTTTTGCGATTTTGGCTATTGCTAGGCTGAAATCATATGTATACATATTAAAAAATGTTTAGATCTCGACACCAAAATTAAGATCATAAAGGAAATAGAAGGTGGGAAGGAAAAAAACTGGACGTATTAGGTTTAGTTATTAAAAACATTGAAAAATCGGTGAGTGGTTTGTTTTTTTTGTCGGATATAAAGAAATCCACTTTAAATAAAAATAAATTCGCTATATCTAGTGTATGTTTATAAAGAAATACGATTATAACGAACAAAATTGTGAACATTTAAAAATTCGTTATAAGTGGGTTCGAACTGTATAAAGAACAAGGGAAGAAACCATAAGCATCGGATGATCTTTACTTTTTATCGCAATCGCCCACCTACATGGGATTTAGTCTCCTATTACAATCCTGATTTGACTTTGCAAAGTTTCTACAACATGGATGAATGACAGTGGTAACCTGAAAATAAACTTTATTTCAAAGAAAAAGAAAGGGAAAACTAGTGAATAGACGTTCATCATGAAATAGGGCTCAATGAATCTATCGAACAAAACTGAATTTGATCGACCTTAAGGTGGAACAATCAGGGAACATATGCTCAACTCGAGAATGTTTGAGATTTATAATATACTGGTATTTATATAATTTTATTATGGTTTCACAGACTGGTTTAAATTTATTTTTTTAAGTTTCATTTTAAAATTTAGATTAATGTGACAGATAAGATTTCTAATCTAATGCCACAAATGTAACATTTTGAAAATTAGTTTTTTTTCCTATGCTTTTGCAGGAAGAAGAGTTGGATGATGATGACATTATAAATGATGAAAATGCCAGTGTTAGTAATAGTAATGAAGATGTCAGAAAACGGCGAACAACACGAAAAGATGAATAATTATATTAAAAAAATTTTTCTTCTTCCTTAAAAAGGACATTAAAAGAACTTGGTTCACAGATGTATGTTATCAGGAAAGATGTTTAAGACAAAGAGCATGTATAGCACAACCAAACATAACTTTTTCCATATGGTTGTCAATCGGCTTTGAAAGATAAGTATTTGAAATGAGGATTACACACATACACACCAATCTTTATTTTGAAAAGCTCATTTGATTTGAAAGTTTTTAATTTGTCCTTTGATTGCAAATTCCATTCTATTGCCCCCCTTCTTCCTTGTACAATGCCAAATGACTTGAAACTGTGATTTGCAAAGGAAAAAAATTGTTTTCACTTATTATTGTAAATAGACTTAAAATCAAATTTCTTTTGAAAAAGAAAATATTTCGATGGCTTCCCAATTCATTCCATAGCGTATGGTAGTGAAAAGGACAGTGTGCTAATTCCAAATGATTTTTCTTTAGATGCATTTCTTTTTTATTTGCAGAAATGACATTACAATTTGATTTATTATAGCGGTATCCTATAATAAATAATTTTGTTCCTTAAGGCAGGTTACATGATTTTGTTTTATGATTATTAGTTAAAAGCTTTATAAGGTTACCAGTGATTTTTATAAAAGGTCTTAAATTATGTTAATTTGAAAAGTAGAGAACTAACGAGATAATTTAGGAGTGTTATAAGAATAAATGTAAAGAGTTTAAATAGACCCTTTTTGCTGTACTTTCTTACTTTGTTCCATAATTTCTAGCTTTGAAAATGCACTTATCTTCCTCCTCTTACACAAGGCTTTCAGCTGTGTTTTCACTCGAGAGAAACCTGGTTGTAATAACATTTAAATGGAAAAAAATTATTTTTTTGTTCCATACATACTGCCTCTCAGGTTTTTTAGTAAAACTTTTCATTAAACAGTAAAGGAAAAACTTTCCATGTAGTCAAAGGGCCGATTTTCCCCTCCTCTCAACATTGTATGTTTGTACAAATTTTATTAATTTAAATGATACTTTATATATACAGTCTTCAAAAATTGTGTTAACATTTTTTTTTTTTTTATTAAAAAGTTTATATGTGATTTATGTGGCTTTGTTATTATTGTGGAGGGTGATCAACTCCCTTTACCTGAAAGTTTTTGAATACAGTAAGACCCCAACTTACGTAGTTTCGCACTGTCATTTTATGTATAAATTTCCACCACTATTTCGGTGTTACGTTTGTTTTGCACTTACGCCAAAAAAAAAAGCGATTTCCTTTCCCCCAAATTAAATTATAAAAAATGCAACACAGTTAATCATCATGCAAACTAGCTAATTATGATAAAGTTCTAAGCTAATTGGCACTGCTAATAACGATCTTGTGATGGTAGAAGAGGAAGTTTTAGGAAAAGATATCTGCTGATGGAGATGAGGGAGTGCCAGTTAAATGCTTTCTGATGCTTTTAACCACTTAGAAACTGTTATGGCTAT
Source organism: Rhysida immarginata (assembly GCA_023313115.1). NCBI lineage: Eukaryota > Metazoa > Arthropoda > Chilopoda > Scolopendromorpha > Scolopendridae > Rhysida > Rhysida immarginata. The sequence continues at coordinate 818,549 of JAHWFO010004153.1, forward strand.
TTTTAAAGAGAATGATTCTGAATGCAGTTCTTGTGTAAATAGAGGAATAAGAAATTTGTATCAGTGCTACAGCCAATTGTACACCGAAAAAAGTCAAGCTTCTGTTCAAACATCTCTAACTAGTTTTTTTTTTTTTTTATTTTTAAATAAAAAATACAAAAGTTTCTTGGGTAATTTTTTTTTTTTCCTTATACAGGCATAAACATGTATTTGTACTACTATACATGTGCTTCTCCATTTTTGATCATATGAATATTCAAGTACAATTTTATTATAAACACATGTATTGTTACAGGAAATGATGTTTCGGCTTTCGTCACTAATTGGTTCCTGGAAAGTGCTACTTAAGTCGGGGATCTTACTGTAGCTTGGTGTTCATACACAAGCTTTATAAAGTTGTTTTATATGCTTAACAGAATCAGCAAGTTCCACAACCCTTTTAAAATCAGTCTTAAATGTATATTACACTCATTCCATAGAGATATTGGCACTAATGCTTATGAGTTATGACTGTAGACCTGCTTCATTGCAAATATCTCTGTGCTATTCTCTTTTTCTTTATTTTGAGAGCTGTTAATATTTGATCGGATAAAGGGACTTTTCAGTCATCCTGTAAGTTCTGTCATAAAGGATCAACATTGAATCAAAGAAAAATTTCCCTGAAGATTTGGCACATTTCCAAGTGCTGTTTGTGAATACTTGATGCTGAAAGTTAAAAAGAAAGCTTTCTCTCTCTCTCTTTCTCGTAGTTAAAAAGAAAGTGACAGATGTGCTTACTTGTTTGTAGTGGAAAACTCTCCTAGGATGCGATACATTGTGATAAACATTTACAATAAAAGAAGCAAAACTCACAAGTTACAGTTGAAAACCACTGCTCTTTTTTCGATCCTAACTTGAGATGACCTATGGGATCAGGTAATAGGATTAGCAGTTGAAACTTAAAGGATGGTAATAATTCATTAGCAAGCTTAGCCAGAATCAGGGCTATTTTCTGATATTAATAATTTAGTGAAATTTCAGGCATTCTGTATGTTCTAAGTCTTCTGTTTTGCTTTCACTGGTAGATGTCCAATAAACCATATGCAAAACCCCACTGCATTAGGGGATTGGTAGTATGAACAGAACTGTACAAGCATTATGGCCCTGCAACAATGCAAAGTACATCCGTCATTATTAAAACTATTGGGATTGATAGTAAACGCAGACAATCACAGTGGTAAACAAAAGTGGGCTCACTCGTTTGGATTGCTTGTAAAGTTCTGTTGATACTATCAATCCGCTAATGCAGTGGGGTTTTGTTTGTGGTTTATTGAAGTCTTAAATATAAAAAAAAAAAAAAAAAAAAAAAAAAAAAAAAATGCAAGGAGAGGTAATCTCTTAGCAAGCTCTGGTCTCCACAGAGCTTTCAGGACAAATGCTACATTGGATGAAAGAAGTGCTATTCAAGTTTATGCAATTTAAATAGCAAATGCTCACTGCATGATCCGATAGTGAAACGGCTTACATCACTTCGGTTCGGTACAGCTGTCATCACCCTCTTTTGAGGAGACTAGTCGATTCCACAGTCACTGGGAATGGAAGATGGAGACAAGCAACTAGCCATCAGGAGTAGATACTAATTAACAGTTTTGTTTTAAAGGTCCGAGGATACTCTTGCTAAGGCTTGTATCTTCTAGAAATTGAATGAGCGTATATTATGCTGTACCATTTTGAATGAATTTCGGCCTATACGTTTTATAGAGAAGTGTTTTGTTCACGGCATTGTGATCGTGAACTGGTAATCGTGGAGCAAAGGCACACAGCACAGAATTTTCGACTAATTTAGTGAATACAAAACCGAGAGATTGGGAGGGTGGGAGATCTGCCTAAAAAGTGGGAAAGTTGGCAAGTATTTACATTATTAAGTAGCAGAAGAATGGAGCTAATTATTGGTTTTACAATGTCTGTCTGTCCACCCCTCCATCTGTCCCTTCATAATTTCTGCATTTTTTGAGGTAGAAGACTGAAATTCGGAATGTGGCTTACTATGGCATTGACATGTCCACTTTCACTATTTAGTGTGGTTTTGATTGTGCACTGGGGGGTGAGAGTCAGAAGGGACAAAAAATCTGTATGGTATTATGTACGTAAAGGAGTGAAATTCTATATGCAGATTCCTCTAGGCAAGATCTACTTTACTATGAAATTTGGGCCAAATTATTCCAATAGGGTCGATGTTGTGGGGGTGGCAATCACTTGGTCTTTAGAACTCATGGCATCATATGGAATGTGATTTATCATTCGATTGGAAATAATGAGAAAGGAAAGAAGATAGAGCACTTTTATATTTTCTAAATACTACATTCGAGAAAATCAATTTTTTGATTAGAAAAAAAAAATTGGGGGGGGGGGGGTAAAAAGTGCAGACGAAGGGGTAAAAATTAGAAAAACTCAGGGCTTCCCTATTTTCCTATACATGTACCTTCCTCAGGAGGATTAATTTCGTACAGTCAATCCTCTCATCAACTGACTAATAAGGGAGAGGGGTGCTCTGTTAAAGCCTGTAGATTGGAAGGGGTTATTATACAGGGTGATTACAAAAGAATTTCACACTTTTAAAAATTTATTACATCAAAGCTATTCAGATTATAGACACACCACATACAGATTCTTAAAGAAAAACTCTTGTTTTATTGTGACACAGTTAAAGATGTTCAATATGCCCCCCTGTCGTGACACGGCATACGTCAATGCGGTAGTTGAGTTCGTCCCAAACCCGCATTAACATGTCTCCATCAATCCCACGTATCGCTACCATAACGCGTTCTTTCAGCTCGTCTAGGTCACGGGGAAGGGGTAGGGTGAAGACCTTGTCCTTTACACACCCCCATAAAAAGAAATCACAAAATGTGAGGCCAGGGCTCCGCGGTGGTCACTTTGCAAGTTCCAGGTTATTGTTTGCTCGACCAATCCACCGCTGTGATTTTTTTTTATGGGGGTGTGTAAAGGACAAGGTCTTCACCCTACCCTTTCCCCGTGACCTAGACGAGCTGAAAGAACACATTACGGTAGCGATATGTGGGATTGATGGAGACATGTTAATGTGGGTTTTGGACAAATTCGACTACAGGGGGGCATATTGAACATCTTTAACTGTGTCACAATAAACTTCAAGAGTTTTTCTTTAAGAATCCGTATGTGGTGTGTCTATATTCTGAATAGCTTTGATGTAATAAATTTTTAAAAGTTTGAAGTTCTTTTGTAATCACCCTGTATAATCAAAGAATTGATATTGTTTATAAATAAAATAAAATAAATCATTTATATTGTTTTGTACCTGAGTTTGTACGCTTCTGTTTTACACTTTCCTTCTGCTTCGATGACATGACGCCGAAATCGAAAGTTTCAACTTTCAAAATTTATACATAATCTCTCCTCACATAATGATGTCACAAAATTGAATATCTCCCCTGTCAGCAAGATGTCATTTAAAAAAATTGAAACGATTTTTTTGGCTGCAGATTTTGTCCATTGCATCCGAAGTCCGTTGATGAGAGGGTTGACTGTATTAAGTTTGTGGTCATTGTTAGCGGTAATTATTAGATTTCATTGCAGAGGATTTCTGTTTTTTTGAATGGTTTGATTATTCAAGATATCAAAATGTGTAGCAATCTACGTGTAATTAATAAATAACAGTTAATATGGAAGATACATTAAATGAATGAATGCAAATAAAAGTGATGGCTTACCTGTCCTGTTTTAAATTAGTACTGGATTTTCTATTCCTAATTAACTTAAAAACGAGACAGTTAAAATTAATGGATACTGTATGTATTATTCAATAACTTAAAAATAATTTATTTATAAAGGTACAACGGTACAAAAAAGTAGACAGTTTCATATATAAATATACAAATATCACAAAATTTCAGTTAACAGCAAGATGGTTAATAACTGCTGCAGAGAAAAGTAAAACAGATATATAATAAAAATTCAAAATAAAGATGAATTGTACAATTAAAAAAAAAAACAAAAAAAAAAACCGGAGGACAATGAAATAATACTGAGTATCATCATTTCCAACATTAAATAAATAATCTTGATAATTAAGCTTATATATTTCAAAACGTATATTTTTTTTCTTCCTTTGGTATAAATTATACAACACTGGATAAATGCGAAATACTTTACAGACATAACAATTTGAAATAACTTCTTAAAACGAAAAAATTTTTCATGTATATAAATCACAACATATTTACTGTACATAATAACAATAAATAAAGCTCTGAAACATAACGAGAATCACAGACTCTGTAAAACTTAAGACTTCAGTTTCATCATACAGAAAAACCTGTGGGGTAGATTGATCATCAGAGAGACATAATCTATAAAACCATTAATGTGACTGACGTAGAAAAAATAGTTCGTTTTAATGACTTCGGATTAAAAAAATACATGCATCTAATAATTTGAAAAGTTATGAGATGCCAGCTCTATGATATTTTTTTCATTCCCCAGTGGGAATTATTTAAAAAGAAAAAAGAAAAAAAAAAATTGGAAGCACAAAAATCGCAGTAAAAATTTGAATATATGATACACAACTGCGATGGCTCTATTTCCTCTATGAATTTGCTTGTTAGGAGTAGTAATATGTTAAAAAATGTTACGGTGAAAATTTGGTTTTTATTAATTAAAAGCGTAGTGCACAATTTGAAAAAAGTTTTTATCTTGTAAAACATATAAGGCACTAAAAGAAATGTGTTGCGTTCCAAATGAATTTTTTTAAGCTTTTCGTTTCGTTGGCTAAGTAGCAATTTCAGTGATCGTAAATACAGCTTAAGCTTATAAAATAACACGTTAAATACAAAACATTAAAGACGTTTAAAAAAAATTTTAAATTCGTTTCTCAAGTACTTTCAAAAAAAGGCATTGAAATTGTGAATGAATTTAAAAATAATAATAATAATAATAATAATAACTAGCGTTTTTAGAAATAGAAAATCTCTATGCAGGTACTTTTATTTATTGATATTATTGAGTGATGATGTGTTAATGTTTCCACTGCTTCTCAAGGCACGTTATGAGCAGTATAGTTTGCAGAGTTTCAATTTTTCTTCTAATTATTAATTTCCAAATAACTGATTTCCTTATCTAATTTAAAGACACCATAATTCTAAAAAGTAAATAAAAATACAATACATAATTCTCCTAGTTCTTTCCATCCCAAAAAACAAAAGTCGAAGATCAGTGTTTAGTCATCTGAATTTCCAATATCAGATGCTATTAAATAAATTCTGTCCTTGATCTCGACATCTAAAGATATGATTACGGGAGCAAAATACCCAAGACTTTAATCTCCAATGCGTGTGTATTTCTATGGCAAAACAAAGCTGTTGTGATCTCTTTAATCGATTTCATTATGGCTTTTGAAATTTGTTCTAGTCCTTCAAATTACGATTATTACACATTTGTAGTAAATGACTTGAACTTGTTATAAAATTTTTTAATGAACATGAAGAGTCCTTATCCACAGTGATTAGATTAATAATATTCTGCTAAAGCATGAATACCTAGGTAAATTGCCCCTAGTGTGCACTTGTTATAATAAATAGAAATACCCCCCTCCCTTATGGTCCCTTTGTTGTATCTCCTCGCTTCTCTCTCTTTCTCTCTCTCTTCCCTTAGATTGTTATTTCCTGAGCACAGCAAATAAAACTTGTTCAAGTTTTATGCTTTGATTTAAAAAAAATAAATAAATAAAGACAAAAATAGAATTAAACAATGAAGAGGTAAAAGTATTGACATTTTGAGAGATCTCAACTGAAAACTATCCGTTACCACCAAAGAGAACTTTGATTGTTATTGGCATTCAAAGTGGTTATAGTGAAGAACCCATCCATTAATTTTATAACAAGTACGAAATAAAAGAGGGTTAACGCAAATGAGGAAAAATTTAGTTATCCATGCGAGGATGCAGATAGTTGAGGAGAAAATAGCCAACATCATAGGATGCCCAATAAGATGTATGTGCAGTAAAGGCAGCCAAATAACCAGAAGAGTCCAAGTTTCCTTCTCTTAACACATAGTCCAAACGATATTCCAGTTCTAAGTAAGGAGAAGACAAATGGTTGGTTTTGTTTAATTTTAAAAGAAAGTTGAAATTTATAGCAAAATATTTAGTAATAAAAGAGGAAATCTATAAAACATTTATTTTAAAATTTAACATTATTGCAATACGAGGGGGAATCTAGTTCAAAAGAAAAATAATTTAATTAATATCTTTCTGATATTTTTACAGAATATAAATGAATATGCTCTCTGTTTGTTATCACTATTACCTGAAGTCTGTTCACCTTCATCCACAGGTTCAGATAAATCGGAGTCAAATGATAACTTCTCCTTAGCATCTGCCACCATAACAGTTTGTAATTCTTGCTCTAACGGTGATGGGCTTCCTTTTTTCCTCCATCCTGACCACATTAAACTCCACCGGCTTTCACCTTTAATAGACGGAGGTTTTATATTTATTTATTTATTTATTGTTAATTATTAAATTCATATTCAATATGAAACACATTCTTCTATAAAAAAAAAAAAAAGTACAGGGTGTATAGCACAGTTTTTGAACATTTTTTAAAATTTCTCATAGTGATGGTGTACGAGGACTAATATTAAGAAAATAGTAACTTCTATCAGAAAGCATTCTGCATGCTTAAGAAGTGGGCCTTCCTGCAGCAATTCGAATAGACCCCCTCTCCTTCCCCACACACAAAATTGTGACAGGGGATTGTTGCAGCCAAGTGGAGAGAATTGGACGACCATAATGAATGTATGCCGTTGTAATGTAAGTTACATAAACATGGACAGTTCCTTCACCCAATGAAACGTTTATCCTCATACCCCATCACTATGAGAAATAAAAAATTGTTCAAACTACTCTTTTCTCTATTCTTAAAATAAACTCCACCAAAGAGAAAATGCAACAGTATGGAGGCAATAAGAACATGCTCTTGAACAGTCCACTACTTGCAAGGGGGATTATAAATCTTGTTGCAAAGTTCCAAGATTTAATATATTTGCCAAGATACACTCAAAAAGATATTAAAAAAACTATAGCCATTTAATATTACTTTCGGGGTATAAAAATAGGTAAACAAAATTTTTATCCCTCTCCTAAGGGATAAAGTTTAAACCATAAAACCTGCGTATATTCACAGTTGAATAATGAGAATCACAAAAACAGGACTTCAATTCACCTTTTTTACGGAAAAATTTTTCCAACTAAAAATTTATAAGTTTATTTACAATAAATATTTGTTTGTAAAAGTAATAATGAATACACGAATCTAGAAGCTTGCGATCAGCTTCGTTTGAACGTTTAAAACAGTTCATCCCACTGCCCACTTCCCCCCTTCATGCGATAAACAGAACCGAGCAAACAACGCTCGGAATATCCTATCCCATACCGTTGATAAATCTGACAGTCTTTTTCGCTCGTTCTATCACGACCATTTGCCACGTAGCGGATTTTATAGTAAATGTTTTCCACCGAGCGAAAAATGTGTGAATGCAGTCCTCTAGTATACAGGGTGTTTCTAAATTATCTCCCATATTATATATGTTTATTACTCAACAACTATTACAGATTTTAATGTGATTTTTTTTATTCACAAAGAAAAACTCAAAAACTTTCTTAGCCTCGTGTGAGTTGATAATGAAACACACCGTTGACACGTGGTACCATTGTTGGCGCGTTGTTCCATTTTTTGCAAGATGCAGTAAACAATGACGAGTGTTCAAGAAAAAGTTCAATGTGTGTTATCGCTTGCGGAATTTAAGGCAATGATTACAGTTCAGAGAATGTTCAAAACAAAGTTTAAAAAGGATCCTCCAAATCATAAGTCAATTAAGCTATAGCATGAAAAATTTTTAAACACAGGCAGCCTCTTACACAAAAAAGGGTGCTGGTAGACCTTCAGCGACACCAGAGTAAGAAAGGTCAGGGAGGCATTCGATCATAGTCCCCGTAAATCAGTTCGCCAAACGGCTTATCAACTGGATATGCCAATGACATCCGTACATAAAGTAGTGAAGCACCGCCTTCGTCTTCACTCTACAAAATCCAGATGATGCATGAACTGAAGCTAGATGACTGACCGAAGCGCAAGAAGTTTGCTGAGGATATGCTCCAAAAAATCGACAATGATCCCACCTTCCTTGAGGACATTTTGTTTTCTGATGCAACATTTCTTAATTCCGGAGCAGTAAACCGCCACGTACTAAGGAAGCATATATGCGACAGTCCAAAGATTAATGTTTGGTGCGGTTTAATGAATGATCGAGTAATCGGACCCTTCTTTTTCGCTGAAGACACCATTACCATTGCAACCTACCTAGATATGCTGGAGAACTACCTGATTCCACAGGTGGAAGAACTGCAGCCCAACATAGTCTACCAACAAGACAAGAGCACCTCCTCACTGGGGTCTGCAAGTTAGGCAGGGCCTTGATACGAACTTTTCAGGATGATGGATTGGAAGGGATGGGCATACAAGAAATATGCGAAAGACAGAGCATACAAGAAAAGTTGATGACATTGAAACTCTCAAGAACAGAATAATTAAAGCAATCGCTGAAATCATCTCTGAAATGCTAGCTCGAACATGGGAGGAAATCGAGTGTCGCTTTCGCGTCCTTCATACCAAAAACGGGGGGCACATTGAAATTTATTAAGGTATGCTAAGAAACGTTTTCAGTTTTTCTTTGTGAATAAAAAAAATCACGTAAAAATCTGTAATAGTTTTTGAGTAATAAACATGTATAATACAGGAGTTAATTTAGAAACACCTGTAGTTCAAGAAAAGCTCGTTATAATGAACCTGGTTATAAAGAAAATCCGGATATTACGAAGAATGGTAATCTTGTAGAATGGTCAGCAACATAGGATTTTCTGTACTATTGTAATGTTATAATGAACCAAAGTATCAGTTAAATGGAAGTTTTTCTCTATTTTCAACATAGCATAACATTACTCTTTTCATTATTTTTGTTCATTAAGGACCTGTGCTCAGTTAAGCCCAATGATTAGCTTTTGGCCAAAAACAACAGCCAATCATTGCCATTTCTTCTTTATTCTTCGAATTTCTTCTGTAATTTATATAGATATAACAGTGAACAGCATAGCCAGGTAGATCACCCTTTTTATCATACTTTCCAATCGCTCCATTGATCTGCAAAAATTTGCATAACTTGTTTCTCTAAACATACTGTGAAATTTGCATGGTACTGCAAAAAAATGTTCGTGTTTTTGCATTTTTCTCTGTAGAGTATTAAAATGTGTGTTAAATTTGGAACATTACTTGTAGTTTTCTATCCCTTACCTTTTACCACTCTCTCAGGTGATCTATGTTCTTCACCTGAATCTCTGGGATAAGTTCTTGCTTCTTCTTGGGATGGAGTCAAAAGTTCTAGAGGCATTTTTTCATATTCTAATTTTTCTGTGGCAGCATAATAATGGATTTGCAAAGGCATGTAATTCACATAATTCTTTTTGATTAATGGTTCTAGCCTGTAAGCCTAAAATATTTCAATATTCAAAACATTTCCATTTATTCACCTTTTATATGCCTTTATAATAAATATTCATAACAAAGGCTTAAATTAAAAAAAGATGTGGTCAAAAATGAATAATTGGAGCACTATTAGTAACTCCTAACAAATCTTAATCTGTTCTGAACACTTATGACGCATGTCGGGGAAAAATTATCTGAGCAGGTTGTAGTAAGAAAGATTACAAAACAGGAATTGAAAACCTTAAAAAAAAAGGAAAATCTTCTAATACTAATAAAGAACAATACTGCGTATGAAATAAATAGATATATGACTCATGAATGGTCTATGAGGATTTAATTATTACAAGCCATACCTCACATGTTTAAATCATTGATGAAAATAAGAAAGAAAATTCCACAGCCAAGAATCGAACCAGATTAGCAGAAGGTCAGCTTGGGCTGGCCAGGTTGGCTGAAGTTTCTAACACATTTGAATTGCAGTGAAACACACTGTTGGGAATTTGCTTTCCTTCAGTGACTTCCTTGCCCATTTTCTCAAAATCTTTCAAGGGGAAGAGTGTGATTAAAAATTGTTTTTAGACTAATGTGGTGTTCCTCTACAGGGTAGCAATTGGAAATTTTTCTAATCTTTAATAGTTTTCGAGTTAGCAAATGGATGATCTTAATAGTTTGCGAGTCAAAGTCCAATTTGAGTGCGGCAATGAATCCCCCCCCCCTCCTACTACCTATAAACCACACTCATCAGATCTCGCCTACCTGGCAGTTTTGAGATATCTGCCATGTTACCTGACTTTTTTTTGACACCCTGTATACTGATAATTATGGTATATTTGTGAATTCAGTCATTTCGTCACCAATTTCTACAAATTTTTTGATTTTGACTTCAAATTCACATATATAATCAAAAAGCAAGTTATAATAGGCACACGTGCCACCTATTGGGAACTTAGACAAAATGCAGTTAAAGTTCGTGCATTTTGGCCATGTTCCTGAATAGACCCGACAGATGTGCCTATTATAACTTTTACTCATTTTTTGAAGCTCTATCCAAATTGAAGTCAAAATCAAAAAATTCGAAAAAAATTGGCAACACTACGACTGACTTTGTGAATTCAGTAACCATGTTTTTAATTTCATTGAAAATGAATATTAGACTTGTATCCAAATCATCTTATGACCAGATCTGGTCAAAAGTCATCAACAATCTGTATTGTTCTTTCTTGTGAGTCAAAGATTTTTCTTTTCTCTTTGCATTGGTGAGGCATAGTTAGTGGCTTTATAACATTTGTAAATCTAGATGTTTTTAAAAATTTCTTATTCTGAGTTGATAATGCTTCAGTTCTGCTGGAATGTGTAGCAAACATTTGTTTGTGCAACAATGGTTAGGAGATACAAGATGGCCCAAAAACCTCCCTACCAATATTAAACTACAATTTCTCAGCTAGTACTAACTTCTATTGTTTGAAAATTTTGTGATGCATTCATGGCATCAAGGCATTTTGTTTAATGTGCTTTTTGTATCATTTTGCAAGATTGAAAAAATAGCTGCCTACACAAACGATCAGCAGGTTTAATCATTAAAGAATATATTCGGGCAGCCAAAAAGAAGTTTGAAGTCAAAGTTGGCCAAAGTTTTCTTGCCACTCGATGTTGAGGCCTTTCTCCGTGCTGATCATCATCCAGAATGAAATCCATTGTCATGAATTTGTTTATTAAGATGGTTGTGTTTGTCTGGGAAAGCTTTGACTCCAAACTTCACTTGAAATGCTTGTCTCATGCATTCTGGACTTTGACTGCTGAAACATATTCTTCAATGATGAAAGTCTGCTGCTCCATTGTGTAGGCAGCCATGTTTTCAATCCTGCAAAAAAATACAAAAAAAACATGTTAGAGAAAATGATGCCATGAACATATCACACAATTTTCAAACAATTACACCTAGATGAGAAATTGAAGTTAATCTTGGAAGGCAGGTTTTGGGCCACTATGTATGATGAGAAATTAAAGTCCAAGAAAGAAAAAATTAATAGGACATTATTTACCATATTGCATAAATTAAGATTTAGCAACTTACAACCGGATCTGATGGATGGTAAATGTTGAACAGCCTTTTCACAATTGATAAAGGAACAACGTCTTTGACCGATCCATCATTAGGGCGAATTCCTCGTAGAGCAAGAAACACAGCCAAAGGTGATCCCAAACAGAAAAAGTTTTCAACCTAAATGTAGTCATTCTTTTAACTGTGCAGAAAAAAATAGTAATTTCAGACATAATAGAATGTCTTAATAAAGAGTTTACTCACAATAAATTTTAATCTTGATATTTTTGGAACTGTTGATGATTGATCTGAAGCAGCAGCTTCCAATTCCAACACACGCCTCCTTGTCCTTTCTAGCTCTACTTTCACGTGTGAATCCACTTGTGCCCCAACTTCTTCATCAACTTTAGGCTAGAAATAAGTTGATTTCTTGTTTGTTTGTTTTGTTTTAATTAACTTAATAATATATAATATTACCAACTATAAATAATAATTAGATGTTAAAATATTAAATCTGAAAATCATAATAAGGTATATGCAAAACTTCAACAGAGCATTTAGTGATTCCAGTATTTATAGTCATAATCAAAATGAAAAATTTATAAAAGAAATCAGGGTAAAGTGAGATAAGATTCCCATGCTATACTGATTAATTTCTGTGCATCTAGGGAAATGATTCATCATTTCTCTTTAGACAAGATGTAATGCTAACTGATAATACAGAATCTAGCCCAGAAGCTGAATCCATTTGTTGAAAGTTATCTAGGTCCTTAGAAAAAGAACCTGGCTTATTGGTCCCTGAATTGGATAATTCAATCGCTTCGTTATCTAAATTGTCTTTCATGAAATAATATCATCTTCCAATCAAATAAAATGGTATCTTGTGTTTGTTCTACTTGTATAATCCAAACAGTGACAGTTTTACTATCAGTATCTAATTAAATTAGTTGCTCTCCTGTTGTTGTTCATAGTCCATATTCTTATTTCTAGCAATCAGTTTATTGCCAATCTTCACAAGTGTACTCATTAAATGATTTCATGTCTTCAATTGTGTGCATTAATTAGCATCTGAAGTTTATCAATCTTCCAAATGCTTTCAAAATGTTTTATCTTAATTTCTTTGTTCCTTCTTAATCACAAAATGCCCTCTTAATTGCTTGTGGATGAATCTTGTAAGAATCTTCTGCATATTGAGATACTTTACTGATAGTGAATGCCAAAGCTAGTCTTGTTCCAATGACTTATTCCAATCTAACACTTCCTGACGACATCATCTGATACAAACTCTCAGATACTTCAAATTCATTCAACTTTGTCATTATACTTCTTCTGCAAGAAACTTTTCAGTGTTAATTGAATTTCTTCTATGTACTCTGCTTTAGATTGTACCGTATCATTTTCATATTTTTTTGATTTTGCAAGATATAAATATATGGGTCTTTAAAAACAATCAGTGATTTTACGACAGAGTCGACGTGTTTCAGCCATATCCTTCTTCAGGACTGTGTATAACTCATTTAAAGAAGTTTAGAAGAACACTTGGGGGAAGAGAGGGTTGGGGGGGAGGGGTGGAAGGGGAGCCAATGTGATTGCTGCATTCATAATTAAACAACCAATGGGAATAGGATTATTCTGGCCCAATAAATTGTATAAACTGAAAAACAATACAAGACTGTATCTAGATAACTCAACAGTGGGGATTAATTAAAATGGAAGGCATGTCTCAATTCAACCATTAGGCAAACAAAAGTGGCGACCTCAAAACAATGGTTATGAAATTGAACCAGAGACTAGGAAGGACTTTATTACTCAACTCAGACTGACATTTTGGGGTTACGGGGAGTTAAAAAAGTAACCCTTGGCAA
>JAHWFO010004153.1:841186-882047 GCA_023313115.1 Rhysida immarginata
TACGAGGGGCGATTGATAAATAAGGTCTCCATGGCTGTAACTTTATTTGTTAACCGATTTTCAAAATTCTTTTTGTATCTTATACTTACATTTGTTCTCTATGTAATGCACTATTCACTTTTCGACATAGTCCCCATCCCTTTCCACGCATTGCGCCAACACGTGACTAGTTGGCTGAACCCGTCGGAGAGGAATTCCGGAGTTGTTGTCGACACCAGGATTGAATGGCAGCTTTGGACCCTCTTCTGGAGTACGATAACATCCGCCCGCACATGAGTCACCACACACCAGAGGCGTTGCAGCACCTACAGTTCAAAGATGAAAAATTGCAGTTCAAAAATGAAAGACTTTGCACATTGCGACTTTCACCACTTCCCAAAGAAGAAAGAGCCCCTTAAGGGACATGAGTTGGTTCTGACGGCGAGGTAAACGCTGCCATTCAATCCTGGTGTTGACAACAACTCCGGAATTCCTCTCCGACGGGTTCACCCAACTAGTCGTGCGTTGGCACAATGCTTGGAAAGCAATAGAGACTATGTCGAAAAGTGAATAGTGCATTACATAGAGGACAAACGTGAGTTTAAGATACAAAAAGAATTTTGAAAATCGGTTAACAAATAAAAAAATTACAGCCATGGAGACCTTATTTATCAATCGCCCCTCGTAGATGCAACCCTGTATAAGTGATTACAGTGCATTACAGGAAAGGAAAAATTCCATGATCTGGACTCAAACCAGGGACCATGACTATCGCTATCGCTGTTCTAAACAATTATGCTATCACAGACACTGAACAGCGATCCTGTTACGAAGTGCTGTTATGGACTTCAATGAAGTCGCTTGATAGCCCAAATGGTAAAGCAGGCCCTGATTCAAAAGTTGGGTATCCTGTTTACCCTAGACCATCAAGTGACTCCATAGAAGTCTATACAAACACTTCACAGCAGCATCACTGTTCAGTTGCGGAGATAGCTCAATTGGTTAGCGCAGCAACAACAATAGTCGTGGTCCATGGTTTGAGTTCAGATCGTGGAATATTTCCTTCCCTTTTACACAGTAATTACCAAATTATCCAAGTGTTACCTTCAGATTCCCATACATGTTAGAAAAAAAATTTACGAAGGAAAAAAAAAATTATCGAAAATGATATGCGATGTTATACAGCTGAAATGGAATATTTTTTAATGCTCAGCAAAAAGAATGTAAAAAATGCCCAAATTTTCAGGAAAATATCCAATTGATTCCATCTATATACTATAAAACCTTGAATACAGGCTGGGGCATCTATTTGTCTCAATGGCCCGGACCCCACCGGCGATTAATCGAGACCTGGCATTTATTTAAAACTCAGCGTTAAGGGCTATTCCCAATAACAGGGTGTCTAACAAAACGATTTCGTAAAATTCCCCGACTTTTCCCAGCATCAAAAAAATCTATTTTGATAGAATATCATTGACATTTTTCAAAGTTTTCATTCCAATTTCGCATTTTTTTTTGCTAATTTTGTAAAATTCTCTGACTTTTCCCGGTTACAAAAAAATTCCCTGAGTTTGCCCAGTTTTCCCGGTCGCTAGTCACCCTGCAATAAATCCGTACTTAAAATAACGTAAAATAAATGAAGTAACAAAAAACGCCCGAAAAAGACCCAGCGTTTAATCTATTTTTAACACCCCATCCGGCTTTTATTTGGAACCGGCATGTATTTGAATACCCAGCCTTTATTCAAGGTTTTACAGTATATAAAGAAGGATGTTTGTTTGTATGTTTCTTATACCAATCTACGGTTTTATTCAGAGTTCTGATTTGAACCTATATCTGCAAAACAGAACTTAAGCATTTTACCACTAGACCACCTGAACACAATAAAAATCTATGCTACAATTCGAGCATTTATAAAGTGTAGGCAATTATAAACAAACTTTATGAATTTTTTTCTCGGTAAATTTTGAGAAGTGCATCGAATGGCTTTACATGGGCTTTAATTTGGTAAAAGCTACTCGCAGAATATTTTTTATCAAAATCGGTGAGTCAGAATAAGTGCATAGATGTAGAAAGTAGATTATGTTGGAAAAATAAATTGTAATCTTGTTTGGGAATAATAGGTTCAATTTTTTTTTTTAAATGCCCTTTTACTTTTTGACTGTCCTTTGTATATTTCTCATAATAGAATTCGCCATCCAAGAAGTACATACAATAGTGTATACATGTAATTATAAAATTCAGTAATTAAAATTACAGTAAACTGATAAGTATAGTAATTCTGTGGAAAAAATAAAACTACATTAACTCTGAAAAAAAAAATACATTTAAAAATGATTCAGCAGAGATATGTTATGAAAGCCAGAGCTTGGTATACATACAAAAGGAATTTCCAGTACACACAAATCCAGATGTTAATTTAAAGGCCAACACCGCAGCGATGAAAGGTAGAATAAAAAATTTATTGATATCGGCAGTTGTTTTCCTTGTTCACGCTAGTTATAATGTCAACTTTTGTCTGCAGTGAAATTGTATTCCTCTGTTTTTTATTTGCATCATTTATTTTGTTTTCATTTATATCATTAGTTACTTAACCTCATATTATGCAAAAGCGAAAATAAAGAGAAAACAATGAATGTTTCAAGCGGAATTCGGGTACTCTTGGTCAGTTTTAACAACTTTATCCTGCAGTCATACAAATGCCTGCAAGCTAAACTGAATATTCATAGTCAACTGAATACACAAAAATTCTTTCCAGTTAATTTGTAAAAAATACATTTTTTTTCCAATTTGTTACTTTTTAAATTTTGTTATTTTTAAATAATCAAAAGCAAAATACCAAACCAAAAAAATCCATTAAAATTATCTTTATTTGCTGTACTGATATGCGATTGAACACTAATTTCTTTCTTCTCCCCTTTTTTTTTTTTTGACAATTTAATATTGATTAGTTATCAAAATTAAATATTGATAAAACAGAGGTCTTATGAGGTTAGCTTGCTCTTTACTTTAATCAATCAATCGATTGCAAGGATTATGAAAAAGCTGCCCAGTTTTAAGACTATGTTCTTTGATGGAGAAATATAATGTCTTCTTCTATAAGGAAGAAGAGGGCCCAAATTCAAATAAATAATTTATTCTTGTAAGCCTTTAACATATATCCCCAATGCAATAAACCATTCTGATACAGTGAAGTCTTAAACTTCAATGCACTGTCTATACTAGGCGATCCAAAAATAGAGGAACATTGGGAATGCCAGAAATTGCAAAATTTGTGCAATAATCTGATGTGGTTTGCACAGAAAGAAGTGGAATTTTTGATTCATAACAAATAATAAAATGGAATTTTTGATTAATACCAGAATACCATTTCTAAACATCAGATGGAGACATACAGATCAAACTAAAGAAATGCTTATAAATGTTCAATATAATGACTCTCACTCAAGAGTAAAGCCATCAGATAATTAAAACTGTGCATAGCAATAAGAAGCATCTCAGTTGATATGGCAGATCCATGAAAACAGATACCTGGGTCCTCCAATGGGCGATCTATATACGAGGGGTGATCGAAAAGTAAAACACGACAATTTTTGTGGCAACATTTTTAATAATAAACAAAAATGAAACAATGCAGGTTTTTACCGATTTTTCGACACATGCACCAAGTCTCTCGACACATTTCTCCCTTCGTGACACACCTTGTTCATAAAACTCAGTTTTCTGCTTGTATAGCAGCCTTCATTTGAACCAAAGCATTGGTGTCCTAGGAATTTCTTCATTAATCTGAAAAGGTGATAGTCAGATTATGCGAGGTCTGGAATGTAGGGTAGATGTTTGAGGATCTCCCAACCAAATTCCTCAAATTATTTTTCTCGGCCCTCTTCGAAGAATCTACACCACCAGGAGATATTGCCACGGTCCAGACAATCAGCACCATACATGTACAAACGTTTCCCTGTGGATTTTACTCGGGTTTTTTGGTTTGGCACACAAGAAACTGACTACATCTCGCAGTTCTTCTCAATTTGATGATGCTAGCAAACGTGCCATCTTTACTCAGTAGTTATCGATCCTTCCACTAGGACAACACCTGATCAAGCCCATGCTATCTGTAGCGAAAGATTCAAACCATGATCTGTAAATTAAGGTGGCCATTGAACAAGGCAAAAAACCAGGGTTAATGACTTTCTGCCACTGGTGGTGCCCAGTCTAATAGGGCCATAATTTTATTTGTATTTCTATGGTCAGCAAATAAGATTTGTTTATATGGCCTTACCAAGAATAGATGAAGGGGTAGAGAAGCAAGCAGATTTATTTTTCTCTACCCCTTCATCTATTCTTGGCCTTACTTATTGACCATGGTTTAAATTAATTGCTAAAATATAAAATTAATTGCTGGTTTTAAACAATGTGAATAGCTGCTAATCCGCCCGATGCGATGGTTCACCCTCTGTAATGATCACTTTCATTAATCTGATACAACAATGGTGAGATGGGATAGTTCAACGATCACCTTAATTTACAGATCATGATTCAAACTATCAATTTGCCTACTTTGAACATCCAGACCAAAACAGTATTCCATAAAAAATTGTTGGCATTACTTTTAGATTCTCCCTTGTAGATCTCTGATTCTGACTGAGAGCCCCTAACCAAATATCACTAGGTGCAAGGTTTGGAGAATTGAAGACCCCTTATCCAGAAAGAGGCATAGAGCCCTATAGTGGTCAAAAATGTAGCTATTGTGGCATTAAATTTCTTCATTATGAACCAAAGTCCCACTTCTGTGATTTGCACAGATTACTGTATATACTCCGCATTTAACAATAATTGCATCATCAAATTTTCTTTTAACTCTGGATCACCTGGTAGATCAGAAGATAAGACGTATCGCAGATGCTATTACAATTACCCCTGATGAGATGCCAAATCATTTTTATCCCCAAATTACTAAATATAAGATGTAACAGGTAATCTACTACAATCGAAATTCATTATAAATGAATCTATGATTGCCAAAAAACTACATCCTAATATACAGGGTAGGCCATAAGTCGCGCACCAAAGAATTACGTGAAGTGTGATGTGAAACAATGTAAAATCAGCAAATGGCGAACATTTTGAGCATTTGTGATTGTACCAGCAACATGTTTCTTAGTTCATTATTTAAGCTTGGTTTTAATAAAATAACATTTATTATTATCAGAATTGTTTTAAATGCTTTGGTGCGTGACTTACGGCCCACCCTGTATATCAGTGGGCCAAAGAATACATTCCAAAGAATTTCTTGTATGCGCTGGTTGTTAGATATTAAAACTTAAATATATAAAAAAGGGGCTTCAAAATAGATTATGTTGGATATGAGCTACTACCTGGCCACATGAAATGAACCAATTGTTAAAAATTTATCAACACGCTGGTGAGCCTCCTTTTATTATTAATAATCGCCACATAGCAAGAATTCTGGAGCTTTATGTTTTTCAACAACAATTTGATTCAGAAAGAACAACAGTTCAGTGAGATTTTTAAAACCCACTTGAGATACACAATTAAGGTATATCTGAATTAATATTGAACAGGTTTATCCTTCAAATCAGAATATAATGTGCAGATTAGGCAACAATGCTTTTCGTTGGCTTTTTTCATTTGTGTAAGTTTATGGATGTGTCAACTTCCAGCTCATTTCACACCCCTTTTCACAACTATTATCTTACCTGTGATCTGGTGCAATATAAATCTAAAGCTCAATAGATTCTAATCTCAAAAAGTCCATATCCAAGCTCAATAGACTCAGAAGTCGAAAAGTCTATATTAAGCTGTTTAGCTATGAGGACAGCCTTTCATGAATTAGAGGATGGTAACTACCCTCTATGTCTATACAGGATTTTTTGAAGTCTGTGCACAAACTTCACAGAGCAATAAGTGATAATATACTGAATATTTTTTACCAAAGTTCACCATTAAATCATTACAGGGAAAAAAGTTACCAATAATTAGTTAACAATTTCATTGACAACTTATTACAGTAACACATGCCTGCAAAAGAGCTATCACAGACCTAGCACATGCCTGACATCGTCGAGACACTGATTCACAAACAGTTTCAAAACTGCAATTGTGGCAAACTAAGTCCTCATCTAAGTTAATAGAGTCTCATAAACTTGATTCTTCATGTGTTCCCTGAAAAAGTATTCCAGAGATGACAAATCAGGAGTCGACAGTTAACTGAAAATGTCAAGGTCTAATTTGCACGCTGCTTACATGCATAATTCAACTGGTAATGGGTTGAGTATTTCTAATATTTTTCCCTATTTAGCAATTTAATAGTGAACTTTGGACCATCCATTCTTTGGGAAAAAATGTTCAGTATGTTATATTAATACATCTGGAAATGTCACAATGTTCAAGAAAGAACAGGTCAAATTTCAGTAAACAATAGTGTATAATCATTTTGCAAATAGGGGGATATGATTTTCTTAAAAGAGCAAATGATAATGATCAGTAGGCCATAGAGCTACACAATAAGAGAAACATACCTTTCGAGTCGCTGATTTTGCTAAATTTTCACAGAACTGTAGAATTCACACAGAAGTAACAATAATACTATTCAAAGCCATTTAGAACCCTACTTCTTGCCTGAATCGAATGATTTCACTGATTTAATGTAGTGCAAGGATGCCAAACATCATTCACCTAAGTGAAAACATTTTTTGAATTGGATGTACAAACAAGCTTGTAAATTGTGTCAAAATTCTGTGCAAATTTTCAGAATTGGAACAGGGATGACAGTCTTAAGTCATCTACAGTAAAAAAAAAAATTAGATAAAGATGGACAAGAATGATGGCGGAAGAATGAAGACTTTGATATCTCAGTTATGTACACTTATTACGTGTGCACTGAGAGAAGCTAACAAATAGAAAAACAATGAATGTATAAACTATTTTCTGCATATTATTTTTTTGATATGAATCATTTTTTCACTAGAAGTGGTGTCAAACTCACCAGAAGTGAAAGCCTCAACATGGTCTGTAAGGTTCATAGATGGATTGCAGATTAACAATCATAATACCTTATTAAGATAGATGTAACCATATTTTCAATCTGCCTCAAACCCACTGTAAAAATGTTGTGGGCTGTGAGTTTGACACCTCTGCCTTAAACTATTATTTTACAGTGTTCTCCAGCTTAACTACCACATTAGTTTGGTCCTATTGAATTCTTTCAGCATATACATAAGCCTGTCTTTAATGACCACCTGAGATTAATAACCACTTTTGCTTGAGTGGTCGTTATAGACAGAATTTGGCAGCAGTAAAATTCACATCATTTCTTGAGAACAGTTCATTTATAATTTCTATAGGAAATTAAAATTCTGTAAAAATTTAGCAAAAACCAGTGACTTGTAAAAGACATACTCAGATACTTCATAAAGCCTATCATCTATCTTGAAAACTGCTTCCAGGTACAGTAAGACCCCATTAATCCAAACTAACTGGGACAAAGGCCTGTTCAGATTAGCAAAAATTCTGACTATTTAGTTCTCAATGTTAAAACAACTTAAATAGGTATTGTCATCAAGAACCCAACACCCTGAACATGTTTAATGAACGAGCTATTATTCAATTAGGACATAACTTTGAAATGAGATGAACACCATGAGTCGAAATTCAGTCATTTTTTCCCCCCCGGAGAAACCTCATTCGGATTATCTGGATTTTCACGTTAACAGGGTCTGTATAGTTTAATACATTTTCGTTAAGGGATTTGCCTTCCAAAGTTTGTCCACATATCTCATTACCTCTTTGGCTAATCCAATTTAAACACTGGCTGTTCTTATTAGGGTAGAAACTTCTCTGCTAGGTTCATCATCGCTGCATATCAGAATCTCAAAAAGAGGACCATAAAGGCTATTTGGATGTCTAATATTTTTACAACTAAGGGTAATGAAAATAAAGTAAACACAAATTTTAACCCAAAAAGTCATTAATTGAGTAAAATTTGGTTGGAGAGATGGGGTGATTAGATTATTTATTAACGTTTTATGGTTTTCTTTACTGACCTTGCCAGTATATGGATGTGCATTTTCTCTCTTCGATTTCGACCTGGTAGAGGCCTCCACGGACATGTATCTTCTCCTGTGTGACCGTGGGGTCGACGATGGGTACATTTTCGCTCTCGCCCGATTGCTGTTGCTTCAGGAGCCTGAACTGCGTTTCGATGCGTAGCGAATCGTAGCCCAGAAAGGGGGTCCACTTTTTGTCGTTCTCGTACTTGTAGAACCAGCGGACCTCCTCGGGTTTCATGGCTTCGACGACATCGGAGCAGGCCGAGCACAGGTTTGTGAAGCTGCTGAGGCTCGAGTCGGAGCCCGAGAGGCTCTTGTCGAGCGACTCCCCATGGTAGGGCGGCCGGTGACTCAGTTTTTCCAGCGTATTGGCCGCCAGCAACATTCTCGCCGTATCCGTATCCGAATCGTCCGGCTCGTCACTAGACTTAATCTGATTCTCACAAACTTGGCAGTTTTCATTCTTGCAACTCATCAGAGGGTCGTGGTGCTCGTCGTTGTTGTTCACCCCTTCGAACGCCAAGTCCATCGCATACCTGTCGATCGGGTGGTCGGTGCCGTTCAGTGAGGGTGACGGAGACGATGAGCCCATCGTTGACTGATATCCCAGCACACCGGATGGATTCAAATGATCTGGCCCGTTATCGAAATTCATCTGTCAAAGTGCCAGCAACTCAACACCGCCGTTTTATTTTAAAGTATAAAATAAATTACACCCGTCCGTATGGTAGCTACACCGGAGAGAGCGAAATTAAAAATGAATAGAAAACGCAAAATCCAAACCAGCTGGATTTGTAAACAAATGTTCTTCGCCCTCTTACGCGGAAACGATTACAGGCCATCAAATACACCGAGGAAAAGGTAAACAATTTAAGATTATATACCACACAAACTCATCCTCAAGGCATTGTTAACCACAACTTCAATGTTAAAAAGGGCCAATCTTGAATAGTATCTCCTTGAACCAAATCTAAACCTGCTACTGGAGAAAGTACTGTACTCTTACCCAACCGGAAGTCGGGGAAGCTCTCACCTGGAAGTGGAACGAAACGTGACCGGAAGCGCCCTCTCACTTTCGTTTGCTTCAATGGCAGACGAACAACGCACGGCTCCTTGTATACTCCAATCGAGAGCACGCATTTTGAATTTTGCATTTATGTAACGAAGAAAATCGAAACATGTAAGTTTGCCGTGAGAACACAATAAACAAGAATGATAACAGATTTCATTATTATTAACTAAAATCCAAACCATAAATTAACTTGATGATGAGTCTCGTGTTTCGAAAGCTCAGAAGAGCAAATCAGCTTATTTGTGCTAAATTCTATTTTATCTTCTTGGTTTTGCCCTTTAAACAATTAATAGTTAATAAAATTAGAATGAAAATTACTGAAGAGGAGTTACATTGAAATTTTCCTTTATTAAATTTGAATAATTTGAATTACTACAAAAAAAAAATAATAATAATAATATTAACTTTACACATGTATCAAGACCATAGAAATTGGTGGTGATCTCTCACATTTTATGCCCAATTTTATTTATTTATTTATTTATTTATTTATTTATTTATTTATTTATTTATTTATTTATTATTATTAATTATTAAAATTTACCCAGAATTACCAATAATAAATTTTAATTAAAAGCCAGTTTTCAAGTCCATTGAATCACAATCCACTGAGATTGCACCACTAATTATAACTTGAAGTGGATTATGCAATGACTATCTGAATGTCATCCAAGATTGATAAAGTTCTTGGTACTTGACACTTTTTAAAATCATTATTTGATTCTATAATTCTAGTAATGCTTTCCTCTATCATAATTAATGGCAGAATTTATTAAATTAAAATTTTAACAGCTTCATCTCCATTGGTCACCTAGAGGCTAATGCTTAAAAGTGGGATAAATGTAAAACAACAGGAAGAGAAAATAACATAGGCATAGCCAAAATTTACGTTGGGGGGGGGGGGGGATGTACAGATGGAATGTACTTAGGTTCGATGAAAGTAAATTTGACCACTCTGATATTAAAACTCATGACGACTTCTTGTAGATCCAAACGTTGGAGCTTTTCTAGAAGAAATTCTAGGCAGATGTTGACATTTGATGATAACATGGTTTTACAAGGGACATGCACGTAGTTGTGCGAGCACTTTTATTTTTGCGTGCAAGCATACCGTGGAAGCGAATAACATTGCTTTCAGCTGAAGTGGATTCGTGCATACTGTTGAATAGTGAAGAAAGAATTGAGAGCACAATAATACACATACATATCACTTTAACAATGGAGTCTTTGTGTGGCTATATGTGCTCAAAATTTTTTTTCTTTTCTCAGTTTATTTTGAAAGAAACAAAATTTAGCATTTTCTTATTTTGTAAGCATCTATAGTAGCTTTAGATGAGTAACATATTTCAATTTGGTGGGAATCTGTGTGAAACATGTTCGTTTAGTTTCCTTGTTAGATGGTGGTAAGATGACTATTTGGTAGGTGCCAAACGTTGGAGTCTCTTCCATTTTCAATCAAATTTGGTGGGATCATCAATCCCTCTCTGCACAAACTTCCTGCAAAGTTGCACACTTATGCCATCGATATTTCATCTGTGAATGCTGTAAACGTAGAGGCCCAGCCACAGTAATGACCTAAACAAGAAAAACTCTCTGGGTGGCTGCCTGGCCTTATTTAGGAAATCGTATAAACCACTTTGTGGGAAACAATTTAACAACGATGATGTCATTTTTGCTTTAAGGAGTGGCTTTCCAAGTGCTTTACAGTAAGGAAATAATCGACATATATAAACATAATCGATTTTTGCATTCTATGCCAAAATAAGTTAAATAACCCTGTGAATATAAAGATATACGGTATATAAATGGAAATGTTCATTGGAGGATTTTTCCCATGCCAGACCTCCATATTTTATTGGGGGAAAAAGTAATAATAAAAGAAAAACAGAAATCCCGAGATAAACTTCTGAGAAAGAAATATGGCAATCTATAAAGATGTGATATTCGTCAAGTTCCAATGATACAATCAAAACCCAGTAGAGAACAACATAAAGCAGAAATTCTCAAATGTTATCCAATTTTTTTCTGGTTTCTGTTCAGTCTTCATGGATGTACATCACCATCATGAGGATGTAATCTTCATGGGAAATTGCTTCCAGTAATTATCATCTTGTTTAACCTTTTTTTGATGTTAGCCGATGAGACACTTATTATGTTAATTATTTTACGTGTTCAAGGTCAAATTTTTGGCTTTAATGTTTGCTTGTATTTATTTTGATTTTCATGCACAAAAACATAGATTGCAAAATTTTTTCTTTTTTTTATAGTTGCGATATTAGTAATGTTTTCTGTGAATTTTTTATTTTTATTTTTACAAATTAGTTATTAGTCCATAATGAAGAAGAAATAATTTAAAAAAATAAATATGTTTTAAGTATATTAATCTCTCTCAATCACTCTTTTCTTTCACACCTCTAGAGAAAAACCATGTTGCCAATAATCTGGGCTGCACTTCGAACTTATGCGCCGTATGTGACTTTACCAGTGGCTGCTGTGATAGGATTTATTGGTTATCACGTGGAAGGAATTTTCTCCGAAAAGCAGACACCTTATAAAAAGAAAAGTATCGAAGAGGAGAGGGATGAGCGGCTCCTAGCAGAAATTTCCTTAAAAGACGCTACTGATGTTAAGAGTCTTAAAGAGACAAAATTTATTCCCAAGTCTGTGTTAAATAAAAATCTCTCACCGTCACTAAAAGAAGAGGAATGAATTTTAGAAGTGACTTAAAAAAAATCATCCTACTCCAGCTTATTAAAGGAGATAAAGATATTTGCATGTTGATGCCATCGACCTTCACTTGTGATAAAAAAAAAATAATAATGTTAAAAATTAGGTAGCTCGATTCAGCTGTTGATTTCTTATAGGTGTAGGCCAGCATCACAATCGATCAAGAATGCAGTCTTCAAATTGCCTTGTTAAAATTTTAATTATATTGTTTTATGCATTTGTAAAAAAATTCTGAAGCGTTGTGGATCAGTTGCAAGAAGTTAATTAGCTAGGTTTTTTAAAACAATACAGTATTGTGTTTGGTTTAATTTTAGAACTTAATTAGAATTTTTTTTTTTTTTATTAAATTTTTATAAAAGTTTTGCTCAAGAGTGGCTTAATGTTGTTTCAGAATTAATATTCTTCTATCAGTATTGCAGAGAATTACATGAATTATTTTCTATCTTGTTGTAAAGAAATTTCATTTATAAGAAAACTTTATTTTAAGATAACATTGTTGAAAGAAAAAATAAAATTAGGACAAATAATAAAACTCATCCTGACTTTTAAAATTGTCGGTAACTCTACTTTATGCACAAAATAAGTTGAAATGAAAAAACCTAATGGAGTAATTTAATAATAAGAAAATGAAAAAAGAATAAAATATGTGATAAGGCTGATGAGTGACAAGATATTAATTTTGGTCGGAGGAAGAAATTTGACTTACCTGATTTCATAATTCGACAAACTGCCATTAATTATGGTTGTTATACTTTAACTTTGAACCTCTGTTCCTTTAAACTTTGTAGAAATTGCATTAAAATTAATTAAATAATACATGCATCTCATCACTGGGAGTGTTAAGGTCCAAGTCATGGTTTTGAATCCTACTGATGGCTTAGATATTTGTGTTTTGTCCCTTTATTAATAAACTTGGAAGACTTCAGTAGGGTAAACCCCCCTGTTAGTTTAAATCTCAAATGAATTCATTAGTTCCTGGCACACAAAAGGTAAAAGGGGAATAGAAAAATAATGCATCTGAACTTGTCATATGTCTTTGCAAGTATTTTCACTTGTGATCATGATCAAATATTTTTCAGGATTTAGTAATTGAAACTGTGAGAATGATATAGTCCGAAGCCATAAAGCAAAACGTTTTCAGGAGCATAATTGTCCCATCTGTTGAGTATATCTTAAAATATTTTACTAATGACAATCATTTAAATTTCAACCCTTAAAAATCCTTATAAGTGTAGTCTCCAATGTGCTCTGTCATGTGCTTTGTTTTTCTTCCAATTAATGCCCATCAGTTTTCTGATAGTCGTTCCAAATTTTGTGGGTACAGATTGATAGCAGTAGTCAATCTGTTGTCTTGTCTTCTGGCTCTGTGTCCAGCCTATAGGTCGTACCCATTTTATGATGTTGAACACTCGTTTTTCCTCAGATCCAAATGGTTAGTTTTTTTGTCTCCTTGTTGTTCCATGCTTCATTGGGTGGTCTTGCTGTATAGTGTCCCATGTTTCTGCTCTATAAATAAGGACTGGAGGAACTGTACATTAAAAAATTTCTTCTTTAGGTAATGGGGCATGTTACTTTTTAGAATTAAACCATTTTTTTTTGAAGGTGATCCATCCTATTCAGATTCATCTGTTGATTTTATTCATAATACTCCCATCCATAGTGATTTCTTAAGAGAGGTACAAGTAACTTCATAATTCTTCCAATTCAGTGCTGCTGTTTGTGATTTTTCTTTGTTGCAAACTCATTAAACCTAATTTTGGTTGAAGTGTGGCTTTGGACTATCTCATTTTAATTCCTTCAGTTATTTACATGGATGTAATTTAATAAATAACTTTGGCCTAGTCCTCTGAAAGAGGATTAATGCAATTTCAATTTACAATGCATCAATCGGACATAATCCTATTGCAAATCCAGGCACAGATGCACATCTGAGATATTAGAAAATAATTGCGACATTTTTATAGCTATTCTGTCCACAAATGATGCATTTTCAATAACAGTTTGATCCTAATTCAAATGCATTTTTTTCCTTGCCCAAATTTAGACTCCAATTTGGATTGATGAGAAAGTATATAACTCTTCATAAAGAAATTCAAAGAATTACCGTATATTGAGAAATATAAAATCAAAAGTTTATATTTCGACAACAAATTAATGCAACTTGGGCACATCAATTTAAAAATATACAGATTTCAAAAGTAAAAGTCCAAATATCTTTAAATAAGCAGCAAAGACTACAAAAATGTAATTTAAAAAAAAAAATCAGATTAAAATTGGGGCAACTGTAAAGGTGATTGAAGAAAAATTACTGCCAATCTTCTTAATTCATTTTAATGTCCATGAAGTTCTTGATGAGAATTGTTTCATGGACAGTAAACCAGATTATAATAATTTTAATTGAAGTGAATTAATAAACTCAAGTTTTCAATATAGAATCAAAATTTCTTATTGTACATGTATTAAATTTGCAAGTTAAAAACTTTTGACTTTTATAGTTTCTCCATAATCTTTAATGTCACAAATTACATTCTGCATTCCTACTTTTGATATACAGGATTTCCACAAAAGAAAGTCTGTTTTAGTTTGGTATATCTCCGAGACAGTTGAGTGCAGAGGGTCACTATACATTCATGGAAGTACTGTGGTACTAAGTGAATGCCATTGGCACCTTGAAGTTGGCAAATTTCTGTGCAAAATCTATCCTCAACATTAGTTACGTTCTTGTT
The DNA here is from genome assembly GCA_023313115.1 of Rhysida immarginata. Taxonomy (NCBI): domain Eukaryota; kingdom Metazoa; phylum Arthropoda; class Chilopoda; order Scolopendromorpha; family Scolopendridae; genus Rhysida; species Rhysida immarginata. The sequence goes on from JAHWFO010004153.1 coordinate 855,760, forward strand.
GGAACCAAGTCATGACTCTCCATCACTGCTCCCCCTCCCCAGTCCTCACACAAGTCCATGATGGGAAATTTGGACAAGTTAGAAACTTGAATCACAACAGCAATGGTCACATTAAACATTTGTAACATTCACAAGTTAACAGGTTTTTTTAATTGCTTTTTATAATAAAGAAACAAATTAAAATAAAATATACTAAAATAATTAGGACACCCTGTATATACCAAATAGATCTATTGCAAAAAGCTAAAACGAGGACGAGAGAGAAATATTCTGAATTTGGGACTTTCTGAATGTACAGTGCTCCCTCTATATAAAGGCACTCTACAGAACGCCAAATATTAACAGCAAGTCCATAAAACAGTCGTTCATGTCTGCAGTTTTTATTTACCAGAAAAAAAACTTTGTTATATGGACTTACCATTCTAAATTTGACGTCATATAGAGGGAGTACTATATATCCAGATAGAAGCAGCACTTATTTGGTAAACATAAAATAATTATACTTGTAGAGTTGCACAAAAAAACATAGAAGAGGAACATTGCATTATAATTATTATCTTTAAACAGACGAAGTTCCAGGATGGTCCCATATTTGTTTACCACTTATCGAGCAGGGTTTCCTCAGTTGCATATATGACCAATCCACTATTGTCCTTTACTATTCACCCTTTTGTTGCATACAGGAGGTATTTCCATCCAAAATTTCATTACCTGCATAAAGAAGTGAATGTCTGGGATGACCATGAAATTTTAAGTATTGTGTGATTTTTACCCAGGATTTTATTTCGGGAGGGAGGGGGGGGGGGTTAGTCTTGCAAGTAACAATTATATGACAAAGTGGTCATTTTGGGGAAAGGGATATGGCCTTGGATTAAAGTGATTTGTAGAATCTTTAATTACTGGAATCTAAAATTTTTTTAAAAATTCTTTATTAATAAACTTTATTAATAAAGTGTCTTTTTTTTTTTTTTTTTTTTTTTTCCTAAAAGAGAAATAGATAACTGACTGTACCTCAAGAGATCTTTCGGGCAGTTCAAAGAAGCCATGGAACTATTTTAAGGTGAGCGATATGCCATATACATTTTTATCACGTGCTCAACATGAAATGCTATCTAAAAATACCACAAACTATTTTTAAAGGGTTTCTCAATAACTCATCTCAGTCTCTCAATGTCACAGAAATATTTTTCGAAAATCATATTTTTATATTTATATGGAGTAATTATAATAATTAATTTTTAAATTACTAATTCTTTTTTTATTTTTAATATGAAACAACTTACCAGTAAAAATTACATTAAAAAATGCTCGTGCATAGAAAAAAATGGTTGTTTTTTTAAATAAAAATGAGTTTATATAAAATATGATCTACAAGAGAATTTGCGTAACAAATCCTGTCTAATTATATAACAGTCGAGCCCAGTTGTAGCTGGGAAGTATGCTGTGGGATGATAACGATAGTATGAAAGCAAATCGACCCACTCATAGGACCCACGTTTGGTAAGGGATGACAGGCCGTAGCTGCTTTTGAGCGATGGAGATCTTCATGTGTCCCGCATAGACCTGTAAGTTCTTTTCCACCAGTTTGGGCAACATGTTCTGTACGATCATTGTGGCTCTTTGGCCCTTATACACGGAGGCGGTCTGGAAGTGCACCTGCTTCGAGTGGAGGGAGCAGAGTCGCGTGGCGCACGAACAGACGACAGGATCGAGCGTGTACTCCATGGCTTGGTCGTGGTCGAACACTGAAAGTGAGTAGAGAGCGTCCTCGTACTCGATGAACCCGTTTTGGTCGCCACCTTTGTCGTCCTCGGCGCATCGGGAACCGAAAAGCGTGTACTGGCTGTTATCCAATGTCACTAGATAGCCTTGAAACCATGTTTCGTTGAGGGGGAAGCACAGGTGAGCTTCCCCTTCGATCTCGGTCTCACTCATTTTTCGGGATAAGTTTCCTTTTTTCACACACGCATCAATACCGATAGAATTCCAGACGTGGATGCGCGATATAAACGAAGCACAAAGATCCTTAATAAACGACCCTCTCTTATGTAACGTCAATATATGATATCCGTCAATTACCAATTGCCACGCAAATGGAATCGCTCCTACACAAAAACCAATAAAATAATAATAAAAATCAGCTGCTTATCAAAACACACAAAACAGTAATCAACTCTGACTATACAGCATAAGCACTCTACCTGTAAAAGCTTAACGCCAACTCAATTCCTCTTCTTTGCTTAAATGCAAATCGTTCACGAACTTCCTTTGGCTTTCCAACCACAAACGTGACCAAGTCCGTTCCGATACCTAACAAAGACTGAGCTTCGAAGCAATGTCGCCCGCATCAGCTCTACTTTTTTCTTCCATGACGTCAGGTCGGTTCTCCGCTCTGATTGGTCGACGTCGAACACGCCTCCTTTCTCAAGGGGTCACTTCCGCAGTTGAAAGTACAGTAAATAACGCGTCGCATTTAAATGGCCTTAATCAAAACTAAAACTCAATACATTCTTTCCCCTTTTTTATTGAAAGCAAACGATCGCCTACTTTACATTTTTACAGCTGACGGGCATTTTAGTAAAGCTTCGCCAGTTTTGTTTTTTTTTTCAAATTAATTCCAAGTTATCTAACGGGAAGACCCAAAAAACAAGTACCACTTTAATCATATGTTAGTTAACGTGCTGCTTTTTTTTTTAATTTATTTTTTAAATCCCCTAACGAGGGCATCGAAGTGAAAGTTCTCTCTCCTAATACGAAGAAGTTATCAAACCGAAGATTCATACTTGAAATATAGCGCGTATATTATTTCTATATTAAAGGCGTAAGAGAGTGCGCATCAAGGATCTTTGATTTGGCTAAAGTGAAAGATCGCCCTTAATCAAATATTTTTTTTAATAAAAATAACTGACGAAATGATACAATCAGTTCATGCGTTTAAACGAGTAAATAGCGTGAGAACCATCTCCGAGTGGCATGATTGCCAATCCAAAAATAAAAATCGGATGAGGAGGCACATTTTGGTTGCTTCACTTCGGTTGCGAAGGTTCATTTACTAAAGCGAGTTGTTTTCATTTCTGTTTTCTTTTTTGTTATCTCAAGCCACAAAAGACTGATTTTGTTTTGGTTTTTTTTTTTTGCAGAAAATATAAAATAATAACAATCCGGTATATTTTAAGAATAAGTCATGCGCGCCTTTTCCTCTTTACTATACTTTATTGCGTCTAACGAAAAATAAACAAATAAAATAAAAATTTTATAATGTCTACTAATTTCCTTTAAATCAAAATCCTCAGTTTATAAATAATAAAAAATCCGTTTGCTTTTTGACCCGGATGCTCGCAGATAAAGATATCAAACTTGCAGTAGTTTCGCTTGGCTCAAATATATTTATTTCTGTATCAGTAGTATAAAGAGTGAACGACCACAGCTCTACATTAACCTTTGATAATGAATTTGCTTGATAATAGATGTGAAATGAAGTAATAAAACACGAAAAGGCACATCAACCAATACAAATAATTCAGTAAGCCCGACATATGAATATGTGAAAGACAACCAAAAACAGTATCTTATCGAAAAAGATCGCTGAGTTTATTATATAGTATGGTCCAAAAGTCAGGATGAATTTCTGTGAAAAATGTGAAAATTGGCCTAAATCACCGAAATGATAAGAACCGAAAGAAAAAAATATACATGGCCCAAATATTACACCAAAGAATTCGCGAGAAAAATTATGTAACTGTAATTAGTTGGTTCATTTGGTTTATTATCTTTACATTTTCCTGGAAAAAGCACAAACATTCATTAAGAAATACAAAGCTACGCCCATACAAGACCTCTACCAATATCTTCCCGCAATAGCAGAGAGTCTGAAGGTTTATGAATATGACGAATTAACAAAACAGAATGTCAGAAAAAGTGAATCCAAAAGAGGCCCAATTCTACAACTTGTGGACCACAAGACCACTTTTTTTAGGTAATGAAAGAAAAGATGGTTTATTCTAAAAATTAATTATCTTTATGATCTTATTATAAATATCAAAATTCGTCAATAAAAATTTGAGTAACTTTTTTTTGGAATTCGGGATCCCTTTGTATAACCTATGGCGGGAAAATCACAGCTTTACTGAGGCTATTAAAAAGAATCGAGCTTCGCTAACTTTTCATTCAAAAGGGAAAAGGAAGTAAAAAAAAAAAAAAAAAAAAAAAAAAAGACAAGTTTAATTCCTTAAACAAGTTTCCAATGTAAATAAATAATAAATCAAGCAGTAAGGAAGGAATTAAGTTTTACAAAAATAGCTACCCCACTAGATCAGTTTCTCTTTTCACATTAATCTAAGAAGCCTATTTTTTGAAAATTATAAAATTAAAGTATACTCTTTCCCCCTCTTTACTGCTTCTATTTCTTCTTCTAAAGTTAAAAAAAAAACTAAGGACGAGTGACAAAGGGACGAATGGATCGCCATTGTTTTCTACTTCCGAGACAATGAATTTGCAATGAAAGCGAAAGTATTCAGAAGAAGACAATGGCCGAACACGTCAGAAGGCGAGCGACTACGTGGTTAATGACTAACTAGGCCATGGGGTGAACTTTAAAAACAAGGTGTTAATAGCGTTAAAGGTCACCACACGGGGCTTCAACCTGTCTTAACCAGATTTTAGGAATTTGTTAAAGAGTTGAAACGCGAAGAATTTAGAATGAAAATATTTTTCACCACAAAGTTCAAAACAATTTCGTTATCGCCAGCTAAATGATAGCATTGGGCCTTTTTACCCTCCAACGTATGCAAACTAAACGAATAAATAAATAAACGGAACCGGAATGAACCGAACTCTCGTTAACCTTTGGCTTTCGATCTTCTCAAGGAACTTGTAAAAGATCCTACACATAGTTTTTTCCATACTTGCAATTTCCCCGCATTGTGGAACGATGAGCTTAGTTTTATCGCTGCAAGCTCATCCAATCTATTTAATTTTCTTGTTTACTCCGCCCACGTGGTTGCACTGGGCTAATGGAGAAGATAAACGCCTTCGATCATTTCTATTCTTATCAAACTAAAAGAATTAGAGCAGCAGATTACAGAGCGTATCTGATATTGTTGTTTTGCTCATTAACAATATGTCAATTAAGCGATTGGGAAGCCAATGAGAGATAAGTTTATTAATCGAGAAAAACAGCTTTTGAGTTTTCTGTTTATGGTACTGCTTAAACATAAACCTCGTTATATCAGCGATGAATAAGCGTATAATCAGCATTTCTAGCTGCATTCCATGTTCAAAACTTGTTTTGAGTTTAGCCGTTCCAGCAACTTTCCTTATATTTACTTATAAAAATGTTCTACAGATTCTTTCTATAATTTACGACCGAAGGGTAAAAATGTGCCACCTTCATTTTTCCTCGACCTCTGAAAGGCATTTCTCTTCAAAATGACGTCGATCGGGTGTGTGCTTACGCGTAGCTATTAAAAAAAAAATTCAACTCGGAGGCACGTGTCTTTATGTCAGAACCTCGACTCAACATTGGTTCGTCCGGTCTGCCCACCCTGGCTCGCCGTCAGAAGATAAGCGAAAAGCGTGTGGGCCCAGCTCACCATCAACCTTGAGCTTCACCAGCGGTTCAGGGAAGATAGAAATTAAAATCTTTTTATAGCCATTTTGCGTCACAGTCATTGCATTGGTAATAAACAACAAAGGTCTAATGATGCCATAAAAACCCTTCCTGGGAATTATGAATGCCGACTTCCTCGTTTGTTTTACGAAGGAAACGCCGTTTTTCACTCTATTGGAATTTTATAGAAATACAATAAAAATAAAAATATTTGAATATTTATACATGAATATTAAAAAATAAACCACATTTTGGTTAGATTTATTTAATAAATAGTCCCACCTTCTACATAAACATCTTTGTTTTGGCGCCTTCTAGAAGGTCCCCCCATCTAAAACGAGGTCAACTTTCCAATTCATTTCACTCGTCCGACAAGTCAAGGGGCTATTTCACTATCACTTTCTTTTCAAATTGAGCATTTTCTTACCCCTCTTCTCATTATAAAAACATTTTAACTCCACTCTCCTTGACTAAGCCTCATCATTATCAATTACTATTGACCGGAGGGCTCTCAATTAAGCAGTTTGTTTTGGCGGGAAAAAGATGGCGGAGTAAAAAAACATTCTCTCCTCCGAGTCCCCTTTTCCCTTGACCTACATTAAAGTAAAAGCATTCCTCGGGGGTTTCTTTAAAACCTTCCCGTCAACTTGAGATTTACAGTTCTAAACAAGGATCAGCGAACGACGACAAAGTCACGTCCGCACCTCTTTGGCTCTTCGCTTGGTGGCTTGGTGCTCTCTTTCAGTAATTCCGCGACGGCAAAGTCCTTCGTCGTATATTTGTTGATGATATTTCAACTCAAATTGTAACTATTTTTATGTAAAGAGTAATTATAGCAGTTATGCTTTGGCTGCATCGTTGACGCGTTTATTGTGGTTGAAAACAACGCGACGAAACCAAAATACAAGAATGAACAAACCAAAAAATGCTTTTCCTTCCTGATACCGCTAAATTCTAGTAAAAAACAATTACAGCTGACGCTAAATAAACAAGGAACCAAAGTATTTGAAGGCTTTTAAAGCTAAACAACCAAGGTTTTTAAAGCTGCCTTCATCCATCCCTGAAACAACTTGTCACGTTCATATAAATGTGAGAAGTTTCAAGTGAGAAAAAAAGTGAGTATTACCAAATGAAAAGCATCCGTTTGACCGAACGGCAAAGTGATTCTGGGACGGTGCGTGGAGTCGACCGAGTGAGGCGCATCGAACAAGTTAGTACACAATGTGAAAGAAAATGATTGGACAATGTGAGATAATGGAACAACAAAGTTTATTCTAACCCAGTACGTGGTAAGGCCACCATATACAGCTATTACAATAGCAACCCTTCTCAGTGACATCTTTCCGCCTGGGGCCCCCCCCCCCCCCGGGTCCGAGGCGCCCTGTTTCCTCAGTTGTAGGAGTGAGCCCGGGGACCTTAAAGATGGCCCTGACCCTTCTAGGTAAACTATCCATAAGTCCTTGGACTACCGTAAGCGGGATATTACGCCATTTCACCCGGAGTACATTGACGAGTTTCGGCAATAATGAAGGTCAGAATCCGGGTGCCGTCGTTGCAATTCGTCCCACAGGTTCTCCATGGGATTGAGGTTCGGGCTTTGCGCAGGCCAATGCGTATAGGAGACTTGTTTTTCTACATATTATTGAAACATGACAAGTGACATGGTCATCCTGAAAGAGACATTCATCTCTTTCATAGAATTGCCGCAACGTAGGGAGCCAGAGTTAAGCCAGAATATCTCCGTAAGCCTCGGAATTCACATTTCCATGCACTACTATCAACGGACCTTTGCCGAACCAGCTGAAACAAGCCCATACTGTCAGGCCACCACCACCGTACTTCATAATGAGCACTGCACATTTCAGAAGTAGACGTTCTCTAGGTAACCACTAAGTCCACACAAGTCCATCCGACCTAAAAAAAAAAAAAGTGATTTTTCACTCCATAACACTTGCTCCTGTGTCTAATTCCTGTCTTCTTACATCATCGTAGGCGCCGAGCTGAATTCTTCCTTGTACTAAGAAGTGTATGGGCGGCTGCTCGATCATCATATCTTTATGAAGTCTTGATTAAAACCTGCATTTTGGTGGCCATCTGGAATTCATTTGCCACGGCATGCATGGGACGGGTCCTGTTTTTTCGCAACTCTATCCCTGTCTTGCACTTTCGTGGGCAGGGTAGAGTTGATTATGGAATCTGTCGTATTGGAATCGTATACTCATGCAAACTATGGAGTATCCTCCTATATTCAGAGGTGGCACTAGGTTCTTCGGCGCCTCTCAGTGTTGGGAGTTCGAAAACCAGAAAACCTGAATCGCAGAAACCTTCAGATTCGGGGAAAAAACCTCTAAAATCTTAAAACTTATTGTTTAGTGTTATAAACACTTAAAAAAAGTTACAATTTAATCGATCCTTGCAAATATGTCTTCATGAGAGCTATAAATCGCATATTAAAAGTCTTCTGAAGGTGTTTTTTTTCGTGGATGAGTTGCCTGATAGAGGGAGGAAGAAGTTCCAGATGGTCTGGACGCTTGCAATCCACCGGAGTAGCCTAGCATTTGTAGCCATCTTGATGGAGTGAGTGACGTTTTTGATATTTTCGTCAATATCACTGCTGGTTAGGGATAGGTTCATAAGTTCTCTCTGTTGAAACGATCCTTATTTATCAACTTATATAACCCAAGGCATACATATAAAGCACCAATGGGAGGCCAGCGCCAAATCTCGAAACCGGCTTGTATCTCCCTCTTCCCTGATAAGAACGTAGGATCAGAAACAATGATCTGATCACGCCTCTGGTCCAGTCTTCTATTGGTCTTTACATCGGAAGAGCTGTTGTAATGTGTTGAGTGTTTTTCCTTCAGAAAAAAAAAAACAAACTTTGAAAAACCTGAACCATTCTAAAAATCCTTCAGTTTTAAAGGTAAAACCTCTGTGTTCCCAACACTGGCGCCTCTTTGCAAACCTCTTAAATATGCGCCCTTTCAACCTTGGTTGGCCCCCCCATGAGACGCTTACTTTGATTACCGCTTCGCGCCGCCCCCATGCCAGTTTTCGAATTCGGAAAACTAGTAGCAGTTTTACCTGAGAATTAATGAGTACACTATCGTTTTAGTTTTGAACCCCACAGACCACATAACGGTTGTGGGTAAACTCAAATTTTCATGAAGTGAGATGTCCAATTACTTTCTTCCACATAATTTATTAATATGGAGAGATAAAATTTCATCGGAAATAGATGAGAAATTATATCATATTCACATCTATTCCTGGTCTTAGCCTTATTATTGTAGGCTAAGTCCTGGTTTGATTCTATCTCTGCCCTCAGGGGCAGTTTTCTTTTTGTATCAATGACAAACTAACTTCAGCATTTAGAAATTTATGTTAAAAATCAATTAAAAATTCCCATTGCAACAATCACTATTATAATAATTGGTAAACCTATAAAGTAACGTCCCCAAGATGGCAGTCATTTCCCATCACTGCATTATTGCCAATTTGAATATCTTAAGCTTAAATTTCATCTTTTTTTAAATCGAATCAAACAAACGGTAATGCTTTAATAAAAACAGCTAATACAGAGCATATAATTATTGTTTTTTGTTTATAAACAGTATTTCGTGAAATATATACTTCATAAATTACTATCAGGAATAAATGAACAAAATTGTGAAATATATTATTTCATAAACTCCTCATTTATTCCTGATATTTGCGGCCGCGGCCATCTTAATATTTTATTACAATTTCTCTTAGTTCCAGTCTTCATGATTTGTTGAAGTAATTATCGCAACAAGACTTTTACATTTATATTGTATATCTAAATTCATTTTCTTGGCTCTTCAGTTTTTAGAATATTATATTGCAAGCCTAAAGTAACTTAAATAACAATTTTAACTTTGAATGCGAAGGAATTGAGGAAGTCCGCCTTTCGCGTTTAGTTGGGGATTCTTCCTATTTCTTAACATGAGAGAGACCATTTGAAAAAGTTCTCGCAGGGTATTTCGACAGATATCAGAAAATGAACGAAAACGTACCTGCAATTTACTTTTCCGTGTTTGTGTAGCATACGATTAAATTTCGAATTTATTATTAATGTGTGAATATTTTCGTCACTTCAGAGTTAGCAGCATTGTCGTCTATGGCGGACAGCTCGCACTACCATCGAAAAGTATTTAGTTCTCTTCAATGAAGACTCAGCACCAAAAACGAGGCAGTAACACATTAAAGACATTCCAAGGAAAAAGTTCACATATTTTTTAAATAGGAAAAAAAAAATCGTCGTTTAACAGGTTCAAAATACCTGAATTTTCAAAATATTTGTCGCTACGACGCATGCTTACAACTGCTTTAACAAACGATAGGCGTCCCTCATTAACGTAACTCATTTTGGTCTAAATAAATTAAACGGTTAGAGAAGAGGGAGCGTATTTAACCAACATTTTAAATTAAAATTAATTTAAACTGACTCTTGCAGATTACTTATCAATATGTCCGTTAAGAATAATGTCGCTAAACGTGAAAGGAAAATTGGCAGTGAAAGCGAGTGGAAGACTCTCTTGATTTAACTAATTAAATCATTGCCGTTTTTTTTGTGGGCATGATGTTAAATTAATATAAGTAATAATGATATCCCTAGAACTGAAGGCGTTAGAAATAGTATATTAATTTTATTTACCTTTATTATATAACTTGATTGTATAATAAAAAGATTAACATTTGTAAAACATTAAGTACAATTATTAAGTACAGTCAACCAAAGGAAATAATCCACACGAGTTTAATACTTAATATTACATTTCATGCTAATGTGTTGTTTTAATAGCTTTTTTAATTATAATTATTTAAATTTAATAATCATAATAATGTTAACTCTAAATGTAATATTAAATTATTAAAAATAAATTAATATTGAAACGGTAAAACTTAGAGTAAAATTCAAGTGTGGATTATTTCCCTTTGATGACTGTACATACAAGAAAGACTGTTCTTTATAAATTACATAAAACACATAAAATTACATAAAATTTTCATGGCAAATAGAACCATAATATCTTTTATAAATGTATATCTATTTTACACTGTATATATATATAGACTCAACTATTATACATTGCATTTTCAAAAGTACAAGACATCAATAATATCTTTCATGAACGTATATCTATTTACATTGCATTTATAACAGACTCAACTAACAGATGTATGCAACAATTTGTAAGGTGAGCACTCGATAAAATATGGTACGAAACAAATGAAAAGCTTGAATATGGTTTGGCGTTTATTTGTAGTGAAGTAGTCATGATTTTCCTTGATGGCGATATATATACAAAAACTTACTTTTATAAATAATTTTTATAATAATACTCTAATTCAATATATAAATCTTCAACAGATCTTTATTCAGCCAATTGAGAACATGCTTTCTTATAAACTGCTTAATAAAAGAATGGGTTTCAATGTAAATAGATCTGGATTTTAACTTCAATTTTAAGAAAGCAGTTTCTTTGGGGTATTCATAAGCAAGATTCAATTTGAATCAAAGTAAAAATTTCGAGTTATTTTTCACTTTAAATGCCTGAGCAAAAGCAAAGTTTCTCTAATAGTATTTGTGCAAGTAACAATAACAATGAAAAATAAATAATAATAATAATTATAATACCTGAATCAAATGGACCTTTCTGCAAGAAAAAACAGAAGCAGAATTTGGTTATCCTACAAAAATACAAGCTCAAAATAGCGAATAAATTCAAATATCAAAAATCAAATCTATACACAATAACAACTGTAAAGTTTTTTAAAATTTTGTATTTCGTGCATATAGTTAAAATGCAAAGGATGATATCTTTAATTTCTCATTAAAAGGCAAATGACTTAGTAAGGATAAAAACAATTCTCCTAAGATGTTAATGAAAGCAAAGAGGTTTATACAGGCAATCAAAAATTTTCGTAAGATCTAAATATATCGTTTTTGTTTTGTTTTGCTTTTTTTTTTATAAATTACAACTTCGCTTTATATCAGAATTCAAATCAGCAATCCTTTAGAAAAAAAAAATAAATCTGTAAATATTATATAAATTTAAAAAAGCCAAAAATAATATGAGAGACGAAAACCAATTGTTTTTTTATTAGAACACCTGCCCAAAAAATGGTTCAGCACTTCAATTTAAAGGCAGTATCCATTATACAACAAAAACCAAGCAAAATCATCCTAGGTAGATAGGTACCGATACTGTGTTAATATAGTTTGCAACCATACCAAAAGCCCAGGGCCGCAACTAGGGGGGAAGATGCAAAAGAGGCATGTACTTCAGAGCTAGCTTGAAAAGGATAGGGAAAACGGCAAGAGGGGGCGGCGAAATATGTCCTAGTTGTGGCCCTGGCAAGAATATTCTAATGTGATTTAGAAAGTTCTTGAATATTCATAGACATAGATCTTGAATGCTTGATGATGGTAAAGGTAGAAGGTATAATTGAATATTTGCTTGGCTTTCGTATATGGAATGCATTCTTTTTACGATATAAAACTGAGAGCTAGTATACACTTTGTTTCATTCAGGGACCCTGTTGATTCAATTTCTCGATATAAGGCTTAATAAAGACAGCAACTTCTTCGGAATACTCGTTTTCTGTGATAATATGCATTATCGCACTAACGAACTCATAAAGCGGGATATTGCCGCCCTTAAGTATATTTTCAAAGGCTTTCTTCTTTAAGATGTCGAAAACTTGTTTCCCTTCTCGATCCAAGAGACCGGCTAGAAAAGCGTAAAAGAAGCAGTGTCGAATAGGGGGGAAGGAATCAATGAATTCGTCACTTAATTGATCTTCGAGGGTTTTGTTGGTACCAGGAGCTTTGATTTCCACCCAGACGTAGTAGGCAAATAAAAATTCGAAGAAACTCACGTGAATCGGTGCAAGAGTTCCTGGTTGTGACGATGGTTTAAAAATGTCCAACTGAAAGATCCTCTTGTCGTCTCTGACCCTTTTTGGGAGTTTTTCTTCGGGGAATGTTAAATTGCCCTCTTTCAGTAAGTCCTGGATGAATTTACCGATATCCAACAACCGGCCCATTAAACTCGACTGATCTTCCTTATACAGATTGAAGAGATCGACATCGCTGTAAGGAGGTATTGACTGAGTGGAAAGTAGAACCTGTTTCACTTTATGATTAAAGAAACATTTATATAGTACTGTTTTGGTGAGAATTGGGCGGCTCCTCCTTATAGACGGAGGCACGAATTTCACCAGCCACCAAAAGAGCATGCCTTGCATCTGATCTTTCAGAAATTTTTGCCTTTCGGGAGAAATTTGGTCTTCGGGCGTTTTGTCGTTTTTGGAAATAACTCCAGGAATGTGGCAGACCAAAGTCCATTGGATTTTTAGTGTTCCGAATACAGGAAGCGCGGTCACAATAATAGTCATTTTGGGGTGCTGTTCGCCATGTAGAAGAGGCAAAACCGTGGTGCGTTGTTTTAAATCGATTCCCTTGAAACCATCTATGATCAATAAGATCTTATCTTCATTTTTTTCAATCATGTCTTTGAAATCTTCTTCGCTTATATCAACACGAGACACCTGGCGTTTCATTAGACTAAGGATCTCGGAAAAGACTTTCGTTTCCATCACAGGAATCAAGAATACCAGATCGTATCCTTGCAAATAAGATTCATTGTTGGCCCAGTCAATGGCGAACTTTGTAGCCAGGGCGCTTTTCCCGAATCCGGCAGCTCCTTCGATAAGTATGCGTGGCGGGCGTTCTTCTCTATTTCCAAACCGGAGACGTTTCTTAATGCTTTCCAGTATCGGGATGTTATGGGCATAAGAAACGATTTCATTTGCGTCAATGGGCTGCCTTAAAGCTACTTTTCTTTCAGAGCCCCTAAGTTTTGGTTGCAGATTCGAAAACGGGTGTTTCCAGTCTTTGGATTCTATGGACTTAAAAGCTGGGTGGTAAGGCATGCTATGATAACCACGTTTCAATTCTCTTCCCACAAGCATCTTGTAATGATCTATAGTAGAGAGAAGCAATCAAATTAATCAATTATACAGGGTTATTCAAAAAGATGGAGCAGATTTCAAATATTTATTTCAAAGAGAAGAAACTTTAAAATATAGAAACACATTCCGCACATCACTGAATAGAAGAAGCCTACTCAGAAGTTCCATTCATTGCCACACAGCGGCGCTGTTTCTTGTTTATAGGAAAATGGCAACACCACAAGAGAACTCATATTATGTCCTGCAGTTTGCGAAGTGTGAATCTATTGTTCAAGCGCAACGTGGATTCCGCTACCCGTTCAACAAAGAGCCGCCTTGTCATAGGCAAATTTACGAATATAAAGCACTGGTCATCCTCTCAAGATGAATATTTGAAATCTGATCCATCTCTTTGAATAACCATGTACGTCTATCCAAATTTTCCATAATTCTCCTGAAAGGGTAAGCAATACAGTACTTGAAAAGAAGTTAGATTTGAAGCTATCACTCCACCAAACATTCCTTTCTCTCCATGCATTCTTGCTTCATCCACTGTCATCCTTTTTTTTTTTATAGAGGTTAGTCTTTCATTCAAACTTTCGAAACATAAGTTATTCTAGACTTGATCTTGCCATACCTTTTTTTTTTTTTTTTTGGTTTGTTTGTTTTCTTCTTTCACGTTTCGCATCCACGCTAAACCAAGCCTAAATCGTTCAGTCACCCGCTCAATCTAAAAACACATTTGTTTCACACATCACCATTCGGAACACAATCATCTATTCATACAATCCAAATTTCCTAAAAATTTGTCATCTCCACCCTAAGTTTCTTACTATAATACAAGTGGATGGTTGAAAATACAAATAGACCAAGTCCACTTTCAAAATACTGTGGATAAACATCAACTGTAGACCAACACCCAATTTTAGGACACGAAAAATATAGTTTCGAGACACAATGACATGCACCTCTTTGTGTAAATCACGATCCTCATTTTTTTTTTTAATAAAATAACAGCTTAAACTCTAAATTACTATGAATGTTAAAAATGTGACTTGGTCTACTTGTATTTTCAGCCATTCAATTATAATTACTAAATTCTTTTCCTGATTTCATCAAGAAGCTAACCAGATTTTCAAGCGTCCATGAACTTTTTTAGATCTTCGATTTTAACTCGCACCCTAGTATCTTATTCTAAAAATTTAAATTTCGACGTTTCTCTTTTCTTATTAAATTCGATTGCCTATTAAATTTGCCCTCAAAATGTAGCTTTAAATTAATAGAATTTGCATATTTTTTGCTATGTTAATATCTGAAGTTAATATTTCATGATTCGGCAAGTTAATATTTAATTGTAAAATAAGTTAAACTTTTTAATAGGAAAAAGATATTAGAATATTGAACATTTTTCTTTTTTTTAATATTTTCTAGATGAGAACATTTATTAATAATTAAAATTGTACTATGTATTTTTAAACTCAATAAAGTTCACTGTTTTGCTGCTATTTATTTAAACAAATGCTAAAATGAGTATAAAATGAAAAGATTTTTCAATAAGAAATGTATGAAGAATTAATCAAAATATGAGGTATTACTTTTCTTTTGTTTTGAAGACTGCTCTGATTTACTTGTTGCCATGACTCCTTTCTTCTCTCCGTTTCGTACAATACACAAAAAATATATTTATAAGTCGTTTAGTAGTGATTTGTTTCGTTTTTTTGGTTTTTTTTTTCAGTTTTTCAACGGAATATGCGATCGTATTAGCTATACGAACTCAAAATTCCTAAAAATAAAATCAAAACAAAAATTAAAAACGAAATAATTTGCAAAAAAAAAAAATCGTTACTGTAGTTTAGAAATGTTCGTCGCTAAAAACATCATAATTTCAACAAAGAAAATTCCTTATAATTCTTCGTATTTATTTAAAAAATTTCGCTTTAAAACTGTTGGAAATTTGAATCTTTTGTCTACACCCACAGATATTGTTATCAAATCGCTTAATAAGATAAGCTACTTGTTACTTCTCTCCCGCTTAGCTGGCTCGTTTCAGTTGTGAAAGAAACAAAATTTAATGTCTAAATAACAAAAAAGAAATAAGAAGAAAAAATTCCGCGAGCTGGACTCGAACTAGGGACCATACCCGTCACTGGACAACTTTTACCAATTGAGCTACTACGGACATGACCGTCAATTTGTTACTATATATCTATATGAATTTCCATGAAGCTACCAATCGTCAGAATAGGTTCCCGACTCGCAAATCAGGAATTTTCCTTACCCTAAATCATCAAATAAATTGATGAAATTCAACACAAACAGAATATGATAAAATAACTGAAGAAAATCTTCAAGCATATCACAATAACAAATAGAAAAGGGAAGGAAAAATTTTTTATTGTGACATGTTTGAAGATTTTCTTCAGTTACTTTATTATCATTTGTTTGTGTATAATTTCTAAACTTAAAATTGTCATTTCTATAATCACTGAATTATCTTATTTTTTGGGAGGAAAATAAATTTCTTCACATCGTATTAAATGTAGAATGAAAGAACTACTGAAACGGACGTTCCATACTTCTCCCTCTGCAGCCGTGTAGCAAATGGAAAATTCTCATCAGTCCTTTCTATTTCCTTAACCATACAAATGGACAATTATTAATACAAATTTAACGTATTAAACATATTTACCTTTTTATGCTTTTCTTTTTTCTCCTCTTTTTCATGCCGTTCCCCAGTTGCCTTCTCCAAACCCTTTTCTATCCAGAATGGTTTCTCTTTCGAGTTATTTTCATTGAGATTAGATATCTGGCTGGCAGCGCATAAAATCAACGCGAAAAGATTATGGTAATCTTGCTGATAAGGCGTAGCAAGCACTTCAAACAAAGACTAATAATAAAAACTTGATGATATAAGTTAAACTTTATTTTAAAAATGTTATCATTTATAAACTGTATCGACGATGATAAATTTATTGTCCTGAATCATTTGAGGTGATATATTCGCCAGATATGTTGAGTTGCTTGCCTAACTACCTCGTCATTTTTTTGAAATAACTGATTTATCAAGCTTTTCAAAAAATAATATTACAATAATTAAAATATTCTCTACTTTGCATTCTAAAAATTAAGCCAACAAGAAGCTGACATAACTAAGTTTTAGAGTTTTCCCCTAACGTGATGGTCTTTCCTGTTTAAAGAAGTTATTATTTTCCCCCCGTTTTTATAATAATTTTTTTTAGTTATAATCAACAGATGATTGACGTTGATGATATTTCTATTTTTATGGTTTTTTTTCTAACTTTTTTTAGCTTACTACCAAACAAAAATGTACTCAGCATTGCACAAAATCGTTAAACAATGTTGTCATTGATCTTAATCAATTTATTAATTAAAACTAATCAGTCAAAATTTAATTAAAATAGCTGTTTTGAGTGATCAGTAATCGAGTGATTGTCAAGCTAGTAAAGTATTTATTTAATAATATATAATGAGATAGAGGATCACAATGTATATAAACTAACTGAAAGTAGGATCGAGATTTATTATAATTATGATAGAGATGATAATGATATCTAATTTATTTTTTATACAATACCAACTTAAAAATTAAAATATATTTAACATAAAATGAAAAAAATAACTAAACTCTGTTGGTAAATTGAAGTCACATGTTTGAAAAAAGAAAAACACATCCCATCTTGGAAAACATTAAAATTTTATCAAGGGAAAAAAAATCTAAACTAAAGATTCACAAAAAAAAAAAACCTCTTCATAAAATCCCAAAGAAAATTGTCTGGCCAAACCTCCATAGAAGTATCGAAAACTTATTCAATACTCTAATCAATCTATACTTTGTAAAACAGGGCGTGTCCAGTTAAATTTCCAGTTTCAATTGTTAGCGATTGTTAATTTTACTTAGCAACAATGTCTAACAATTGAAATAGGAAATTTAATAAGACACGCCCAGTTTTTCTTTCGTTGAACAGAGTATTTTTTTAAACTTGTTCAATCTAGGTTTTTAAATATAGCAACTCAATACGAAACTAACAACAATGTATTTTCAATAATATTTAAACAAAAAAAATTTACAACAGTAAAAGTCAATTCCATTTAAATCTGAAAACCAAAAGGTAATTTCAATTCTATGTAGTTCTAAAATGTTGATTAATTTTTTTTGCAGAATTAATTTTTTAATCTATTTCCTGCTTGAACTGAAGGTTCCATCACTAAAGTTTGAAAACTTTTCTAGTTTCATCAGAACTTGTAAATCATTACTGTCAATAACTCACTACAACGAAACTGTTCCGAGTCTTCTTCCGAGGAAAAAAAAAAATCTGATTTCAATAAATCTTTTTCCAGCTTCATCAGGATTTTTGTGTTTCAGAAAAGTCAAGATTTTATTAATAAAGATTTAACTTAAGTGTCTATTTTTGAAAAACATTAAATAAACCCTCAACACCGAGACAGATCTCAGTTTAGATCAATATTAATTTAATTTCGTTGAAATTTCCAGAATTTAAGTGTATGAAACACAGTTAATATCAATAGTTTTATCAATGAGAAGCTTAAAGTTTGAACATATGACTTGAAAAAAAAACTTTTTAAGAGCATATTTCGTTTATCATAACTGTCGAAAGAGCTTATTTAATCTCCTTTTATTTTATCTCGTTAGATTATTAAGGTGTTGGCAGTACAAAGTCAGCAATACACACAAGAACACAGAAATCGCTGTAATTATACCATTCTAATCATTGAATATAAACACTTAAGAAGTATTAAATAAAAGAAATTCACAGAGTTTATTTCTAAAACATTCTATAACGCATACCGCGTGGTTGTAAACAGACTTATTTCATGTGACTTCAATAATATCCATTCACTAGAATATAAATGATTCATTAACCGTCTTTAAATAGTTTTCTAATGATATAAATGATAAACTTAATAATAAATTTTTCCCTTATTAATCAATTGCATGATACTAAATTTTATAAATATCCAACTGTCGTTTATTTGGTTTATCAAATTCATTTGAATGCATCATAAATTAACAGAAATAGACTTTTACTAAAAAGTTAACAGATCACACAAAAGTATGTAAATTGTCCAATTAAAAATGTTCATGAAAGCAAGTTATGAAGGTGACAGAAAATTAATTTTATGTTTCCATTAATTTGTTATCAAAACTATAAATTATTCCATTGATGATATTATAATTGTGTAATTCAGTTTTTGAATGAATTTTCTAAATATTCGGAAATAATTACTGGGAAAGCATATGCAGATAATCGTGAACAGTTTGTTAAATACTAATGTTAAAAAAAATCTTAAACGAGTAGCAGATCTTTGTGATATTAGCGAAATTTTTGTCTTTGTTCATAACACTTTTATCACCAAGTAAGCATTCTTACGATTCATCCAACTGACGTTCACTTTCATCCTGTTCACTCCAAGTTATGGAAATACACTCTTTAAATTCTTCTTCTGGGTCAATTTGGAATGAGTTTTGTTCATTGTCGTTTCCATACAACTCAAAGAAGACGTGAAATCTTTTGCCATTTTCTTCAGTTCTAAAGAACTGGTCCAATAGTTGAGTTTGTTCCTTGTATGGATAACAGAGTTTCACTTTCTTTAGCCTTCCCATTCTCAGCAAACTCGCACACAACTCCAGGATACTACTGAAATATTCGTCGGAGAGAGGATCAAAAGAAATTGTTTTCAGCAGGCAAAGTGGTTGGCAAAGCTCATCAATTTTATTAAATGACGTTAATAAATCACGAAGAAAATTTGCTTCAAACTCAAAATTTCTAATCTTAACCTCCAGAATTTTGTTTTCAGATTTTGAACGGAGCCAGGCGATAATGAATTTTAAATCGGATTCGTTTATTCTCGACTCCCCTATATAATCCCAAGGAAATGAGAAACACAGGTGGTAAAGAGATAAGAACTTTTCTAATTGCTCTAACTCCCCAACTTGATGATATCTGTAGTGAAACTTAATATGTAATTTTTTAATATCATAACATACCTTCGAATTGCTTAGAAATTTAAGGAAAGAACTGATACAAGTTAATTTATATAATCCTGTGATTTTGCCTACCAAATCTCTTGCATAGTTAGCGTCTTTATTATTACGATTAAAGGTAACATCGAATTCGATTTCTTTGCAAGAGACCTGCGAGCTTTCAGGGAGAACAAATTTCACATCGGGACCGACAGCTAAGAACGACCACTCCTTGGTGAAATCATCTTGTTCCAGCTTTAATCTAATCCGCTTTCCTTTGTAAAAGAGTGTGGAGAAAGCTTTCAAGGATTCGTTCCTAAAGGCAGAAAAGAATACGCTTTCCAAAGCCTCTGTGTCGTCACTTGAAATGCTTTCTCTATTAATCAACACTTGCTCAATTTTTCTCGACAACACACTTCGAACTGCTTCAATGTCTTCAGTTTTGACGTTCGTTAACGAACATTTTAAGAAACTAATTCTTTTATTGGGTATCTTTTCTTCAAATTCTTTGATAAAATTACTTAACTGCTGGATATTTATATCTTCAATAATAAACTCAAAACATGCCGTCTCAATGCTTGCAAGAATGTTTATAATCCACTCCAAGGTGTCTTCGGGATTGATTTTCTTAATAAGGCATATTAAACGCTGGCAACGTATGGAGTTTTCGATAAACGGTTTTGTTTTTTCGTCGCAATCAAAAGCTAATTCGAAAGCATGCACCTGATGATGAGAAACAGAGAAATGGCGTAGATGTCGCAAATTCCCACGTATAACTTGGATGAGTTTTTTTTGAACACCTTCTTTCAAATATTCGAATTCTTTAAATTTTTCATCAACAGGTTTCTGGAGTTCCCATCTGGGAGGAATAAAATCCGACGTTTTACCTTTTGATATAATGTCTTTAATAGGCGCGAATAGTTCGTTGTCGTATCTATCTACTCTATTAATGCAGTACTGGAATCGATAATAAGATAATGCTTTATGAAAAAACTCTTTCGCAAACTGAGTCAAACCTTTTTCTATTAAGAAATAATATACATTATTCGATAAGCTCGGTCTAAAGCCTTCCTTTAATAAAAATAGAATTTCTTGTTCGAACTCTTCGGATTTTTCTTCGTTTAACACCCACAGATGATAAGCAAGGAAGTAATCCAGAAAATCTCCGTGACAAAATTCTTGCAAAGGATTTCTTGCATTGTAACTTACGATGTTGCTCCGTATAAAGGTTTTCACGAGGAATCGTTCAATCTCAGATGTGAAATCCTTCAAATCTTTTTCGCGAAACAGTCCCATAAAGTTACGCCTTTTCCATGAATCGTATATTTTTTTAGAAAAAGTTGATATATTATGCTTACCCGTATTCTCCTTCGCTATGCTAGACAAGTCTATTTTGTCATCAATCTTTTCTTTTATCAATCCTTGCAAGTAACTTTCTATTAATTCTTTTCTTGATGGATCACTACAGACCTTACCCGTGAGGTCTCTTAAGCGTGATGAGAGAGAAATTTCTTTGGAATGTTGTCGAAAACATAAGAGATTTGGCGAGCGAATTCTCTTCACAGATTGAATTTCAACACCTTTCAGATCTTCCCGAAGGACCTCTTCCGCCCAAAAATTCTCTCCTGACGAAACAGTCACTAACAAGGTCGTTTCATAGAGGCGCTTATCTCGTAAAAGACTCGAACAGAAATTCATCTCTCGTATATTACGCCATCTGGACATTTCATATATGACCAAAATTTGATAATCCTTGATTAAATTTTCAATGTTACTTTCACTGGAATCTTCGTTCAGAAGACTCTTCAATACCTTCTTCAGCGCATCTTCTAATGTTTGACAATCGTAGCAATGATTTAAATATAAAACGAGAGAGAATTCTTTAAGGTAACGTTTCTTTTTCACCCAATCACTCAGGTATCTTAAGGATAATTTTGTCTTCCCGACGCCCGAAACTCCAGTAACTACATACTTGAAAATGGTCCGCTTTTCACATTCCTGGTCTTGGAATGACGAATTTGAAAACAGTTCGTCGTGTCGCAAAACTCGGTTCCCATCAGACGACTTCAGTAGCGGATTAAGGTTGATGCCCACGTCGTCTAAAGTGATCGATTCCAGTTCCCAAGGCGAGCGCACACTCACACTTCTCTTGTATTTCTCTTTCAATGATTCTATAATAAGTAAGCAAACAAAACTAAATAACTAAACATCATTTAGCAGCACGTTACAACTTAGAAGCCCAATAATTTAATATTTTTAATTAAATTATTTAAAAAAAAATAATTGGATAAATTAAAAATAATGTTTTTACCTTGTATCTTGGGTAAAACAGATAAATCAATCTGAAAATAAAAAACAAATATTTTATTAATTATATTCATTTCTTGATAATTATATATGCACGTATGTCCAAAATCAAGAATTTCTCAAAGAATATAAAATCGTAAGACAACGCCGAGTGAACCAATGTATAGGAAGAAAACTAACTTTGTACGCCATCGTGATACAACGAAGTACTTATGATGGTTTTATTTGTCAATTGAACTGAAAGCTAATTTATTGAACATTGAACTTTTATCCATCTGATTTAGTTACTTTTATTTATTTAATTACCTGGATCAAATACGTTAATAAGTTGACTTTATTTAATCATTATCCTGCCTACACTCTCTGTCTCATTTTCCACTGCCAATGCTCTAATAAAATACGTGACAGAAATACTCAATTGTTCTAGCTCTTGCCGAAGCATGCAAACAAAGACATGGCATAAATATAAAGCACTAACCTTATGACACTGCGAACGTAATCATGGAGATGAAAAGAAAAGAGACACCACTATTTCACAAGATAGTGGTGACGTCTCTTTCTTTCCATCTTGAAGACTGATATCACCCAACTTTAAAGCAAACGACGACAGATGGATCAACGGAGGTCTACAATCAAAGCTTAATTTTAGAAGTTTTGAAGGAAAATAGAAATTGGAAGAATGGAAGTAGGGAAATCTCAGAACAAAATAGTGAGATAGCTCAATAAAATCAAGACGTGGAACCAAAGAGTCACAACAAACTCGAGCTGCTCGACAGCCAGACAATGACTACCAAAAATATTTACAATTGCCACAAGCAAAAAGCATACAGATGACGACTTAACGAAATAGCCAATGATATGTATTAAAACCCACTGAACTTTCTCAAACACCATCAGGTTTGGGCTCAACTTCAATGAGCCTGTGGTTTTCAGCTTAAACACGGATTCTCGCATACATCTAAAGAAAGTCAAGGAACAGAAATTGTTTTCCTTCTAACGCCAAAAAATTGACTACTGATGGCGGCAGTGGTTATGTCTTCCCATGGATGGACATTAGCTACTCCACGTGCTTCAAGGAAGTATCGTATGCTCAAAGTTACAGAGTGAGACTTAAAGCTTAGATAAGGGTTTTCAGAGGAGCTTTCAACCCCAATTCTATTTCATAGATGATAATGCCCGTTCACATAAAAATATTTTGTAAGTGAAGATATTCAGAAAATGGAGTGTTCAACTAGTTCTCCGGACCTGAATCCTATAGCGCATATTTGGGAAGCAATTGCAAGATGTCACTTTCAGAACCCGTAAAAAGAATTTTCTGCCGTGAATTCTCCTTAAACACCCTTGTAGACATAGAAAGGGGGTGTTCATTTTCCCCCTTCCATGCTTCATCAGCATATAAGCTTAAAATCACGAATAAAATAGGATATTTATGAATAACATATTTTCAGTTATAATAAAATGCATTTCTGTTTACCATATTAAAATATTTTGCATGGTTCCTGAGAATTCTTAATATTGCTTTTGCTAATTTGGACAGTGTATTACATTCATCTCTTATATACTTTATGAAAGTTTCAATTCTTTTAAAAATATATTAGTACTTACCAGCGGTATTTGGTCCTCAATATCCTCGTTTCGACACTGTAAAATCCCTGCTAATTTTTTGCGCTTTGAATAAATTAGCGCAAAAATTGCAACAATTACTATTACGAGAACAGGAACAACAATTATCGTGGCATTTGCGGTTGAGTGCCTTTCGTCCTCTTCTGCAACTGAAGAATTAGAGCCGTTTCGGTATTCAGGGAAAACATATAACCCGGGACTGTTTTCCGGGCCAACCTTTAAAGAAACCCAAACAGGTTTCCGAAATTTCTGGCTCAAAAATTTACAACCTTCTCCGTTTTCACTTAAAGCAACACGTATGTCGTCTTCAATTATGTTCAAATCATCATCATGTATGCCTAAGGTGATGTTTTTATTTTGATGGATAGATGATGCATTTATGCAGATTTCCAATCGCGACTCCTCTTCGTTTATATAAGCTGAAAACTTTTTTGAAGCCACTACTTGGAGTTGCAGAGGCTTTCCCGTGGAGTACTGGATGCAAACTTTTTTATCGCTCCACGTTAGGGACTGGATTTTTGATGAATCATTACTGAACACTTCTCCTGGAAATTGAGAAACTACAGCATCAACGAATGTAATTTCTTTCACGTCAAAAATTTTATTGCAATTTCCTGGCTTTAACTGTAAATGTCCTCTTAATTGATCTCCCCTTAGGCGTGTTGTCGACTTCAGCCATCCTATCTTCGTAAGATCAGTCTCGTCAAGATCGTTAATATGTTCAGTGATAAAAATCCCTTTTGATTGTAGTGCATAAAGCCACACACGATCTGGCAATTCCAGAGAAATGTCGCCTTCAAATTTCCAAAGCTTTCCGTTGTAAAAAATCTCATTCGCCGCTTCTGGTACCCGTAATACCCTACAGTCTGAGTGGCCAAACCCTTGCGAACAGATACGAAGAGAATAAAACGAGTTGGGTGGTAACAACTTCATCGCCATTAACTTGCTGTGAGTCTGTTTATTGGATGATATACGGATTTGACAGCAAATCATGTGGCTGCTAGAAGAAGAACCACAGAGAGAGGAGTTGGTGTCTGGTTCTACATAAGGCACACAAAAGCCAGCTGATATATTTTCCTTTTTACACTCATCGTTGAGTTTATTGGTCTTTCCAGAGCACTGTCCGCCTTGTACCCTGCAACTGCATTCACACAAGCTTCCTGTCAACGTCGGTTGATAAAAGTCATAGTATTCATCAATGGAGTAAATCGTTTCTGAGAATAGATACGTTATGAATATTTCTTCAGTATGCTCATTAGAATGCATTACACGAATACACTGCGATGAATTTTCGCGTAACTTTACCGGTCCATTGAAATGAATACAATCTGAAGAAGGAGGACCTTGAACGTGCTGGACAAACAGCGACAAAAGAAGTATAATATTCAGTCTTACATTCAATCTCATTCTCTGCGTATTAAAGCACCTTTCAAAAGGCAAGATCTGAAAAAAAGAAAAAACAGGAAATCGGTTAAAATGAAATAGGTACTAATTTTTATTTATTTATTTATCAGCTTTCAGTTCAATTTGTGATTTCGGGAACATGAGGCTTCAGTAAACAGGGTATTAAAAATATGTCGGCAACCTTTGGGGAAGTGATGGAGGGCCTAAATTAAAGCAGCTCTAAATCTCATGTAAACATACAGTTTGTTTAGTTCAGTTTTTTTATTACAGGTTGCAGTTGTGTTGTCGTTTATAGTCAAAGGCAACTGCATAAACAAAGGATAATGCAGGATAAGAATTTTTATTAGGTTATTTAGTGTAGATAGTTTGTGGTGAAAATGCAATTATCTAATCAGAAAATGGCAGGTATGCACCCTTATGTGAGGGCGTGCTCAATGAAATGTGAATGAAGCAAGGTGTCTCTATGCTGAATATATTTATATGACATTTATTCTGTTTTCAGTTTTTTACTACTTCCCCAAAAGTTTCCCGCATATTTGTTAACAACCCTCTAGAGGGATTGGAGAAAATAATGTGAACATAAATTAGGACTTCGTATTGCTATAAATTGTTCGGAAACAACACAAGTTGCAATTATCTGTTGTTGATCATGTATTTGATTCTGTGCAGAATCTGTTGGTTAGAATTGCCTCAGCATCTGTTAGTTAACAACATCTGTTATTTAACAGCATCTGTTAGTTAACTTAACTTTTAAAGAAGGCAAGGTATCGGTGCCTGTTTAACAGGAACATTTGTAGCCATGAACAGCCTAGATTATTATGATTACATGGCAAGAACTACATTGGCGAAGAAAAAGTGGCCAAGAAACCAAACTTGAATGACCGTTGAACACCAATAACGAATTTGTCTAAACAATACAGAAATGACAGCAAAACTTAATTTCCACAAAAACGGTTCACAGGAAACTGCATCCAATGAAAGAGATAACGTACAATCAGACACCAAATATAAAAAATGGTGTACAATCAGTCATAGGGTCTGAATAATTTATGTATAGAGAATTCCCAAGAAAGCCTACACCCTAGCATATAGGGGATGGATTTGTGAAGATTCAGTAGCACCTATTGGACTTTTAAGGACCGTATTATTCTGACTTTTCCCAACAATGATGCTCCCAAACACACCAAGGACAATGTCAATGTTTATTTGAGGTAAGTTTATATCAAGATAGCTTTTGCCAGCACAATCTCATCAGTAGGGCCGTACCCAAGATATTTCGGAGGCGGGTCCTCCAAAGCAACAGACTTATTTGGCAAGGTGGTCAATTTTGGAGGAGGGGTGTAGCCCCTTCAGCCCCCCCCC
>JAHWFO010004153.1:887490-916084 GCA_023313115.1 Rhysida immarginata
TATTATTATTATTATTATTATTATTATTATTATTATTATTATTATTAAAAGCTGAGACCTGTTCAGATTTTATATAGCGCCTCCAGGTTGGCCCATCAATCAACAGAATTGTATTGCCCATTGTGAAGTACCCATTGGCTAAGTAATAAAAACGAAAATTTAATCCTATAATCCTACAAGGACCTTTTAATTTCTTGTATGTAAGCAATTTCGTGCAATAAGTTTAGATTTAGTTATTTAATTTGCTTCTGAAAATGAAGGATAACTCTGATATGAGGGGAATGTCTTCAAGGGGATATTTTGATCGGACCCCAAATGAATGGGCGTAGCCCCCCTCCCCCCTCTAAATCAAGTAAACTTATATAAAAATACTTGAATTTTGCTGAAAATAAAATATACATTTGGAGTATTGGTATTGGCTTTATTCAACAAAGAATACGGTGGCATTTGATGCACTTTTCCACATAATTTGTATTTGACTTCCCCCGCCCCTCCTTCAACATAAATCCTGGCTTATTATTTGACTATTCTCAGTAAGGTGATTTGTTATTGAGACGAGTAAATTAACAGCAAAGAAGTTATTAAAATGACAATTAAAATATAATTAATTATTTTTGCGTGTGGCCACCCACTAAAAGCTAATGGTGATCATCTGCTAGAGAAGATACTGTAAAATAAACGTTATCGTTTCGCTCTGCAATCAGAATAGTGTTATTGAATGGTTTACGACCGAATTAAACGTACAGAATTATACGTTCTGTATAATATTTATAGGCTGAATAATACAGTATACTCTACAAGAAGCGATATTCAAAACCAACGATATATTTCTGTTGCAAATTTCAAATGGTTTCAATCCCCTGGTGACAAATTTCGGCAAACGCTGAAAACGCTTCTCTCCAAGGTTTTCTCTGTTTGTCTATTGCTTGTTGTCCGTTTCCGGTTTTTAGTAAACAACATGTCAAGCAGTCAATAAGCAACAAAATTCAACGTGTTCGCTCGTAATTTAATCAATTCCATTTTTTACGAGAAATCGACATATTAAACGAAATTGGTGAAAATGCTTTAATTTCAAATCCACGCTGCTTTAATTCCAAATTCAAAATTTAATAACATTCATAGAAAAAAATGAAAGAACGTTCTAAAGAACACACAACGGAGACTAAAAATGTGAAGTCGAAGCTGAAATCATCCTCTCAACCGTTGGACGACGTTTGGGAGGATAATGCAAGCACTCAAAGGTATTTCTTCAAACATTGCTTATTCATGAACATGCTGAACACCGTCTGCCTCCTCCCTCAGGGATTCGGCTTGCTTATGATCGAGGGCAGTATTTCCACGATCAGGCTCGTTTGCGCGCTTCATACCATTTTACAAATAATTTCCTGGCTTTTAAAGATACCCTCCTACGAAGAAAAACATCGAAATATGAGCTACAGGAAATGGATTCTCCTTTACGTGAGTATATTTCACACGGACACCCCACAGTCACCTGCATGAAAACCTATTGTTAATTTTACCTTACCTTCCGTTTGTTCCTTCAGATCCAGGCGCTACTTCGAACATCATTGTGCTTCATCCTCTCCGTCTTTTCTTACCATGTCATCTCCGTGTTATTTGGTGCTGCACTAGTCCAGTAAGTCTCAAATTTTCATTCCTCATATGTAGCGTTGAATGTTATTAAGAAGGCAAAACTATCTTCAATTTTAACAGGCACGTCCCAGAAACATTCCATTTTGCTTTGCTGCTGTCTACCTTAACGATATTACCCATGTGTCTTCACGTTGGACCATTACCGAGGAAGTGGATGAACTTGGTCAAAAGAGGGTAACATTTTTTAAAAAAAAAGAGGTTGAAAAAAATAAAAACATTTTTTAATAGCTCACTATAGACCAACGATATGATTGTTATGCAGGTTTACCTTAACCATCATTCGAACTTGAGGCGTTTTATATTCCACACTTCCCTCCCTCAGCACATTTTGAAGAGTCCATAAATTGCAACCAATTACAGCTATGGTTGTAATATCAAAATTTTGACCCAAAAAGAATAATTTTGTCTGCATTTAATAATGAATAACCTGTTAGCTCGGGTGAGATAATAATAACACACTTTAGATTTATGATGCACTAACAGACCCTGCAATGCTTCACTATTGCTAAATATTCTCGAAAACATCAACATGGGATCGAAAAAAGTTCAGAATGAAATTTGTCTCAGAGGGGGCAATCGAATGGTACTAAAACAGACCTCCATCTCCCCCATTCATTCAGACTTTTTTCGATCCCACGTGTTCTTTTCGAGATATTCCAATGGAAACTTTTAAATGGGTCACCCTGTATATGAATTATATAAATGCAATTGAAGTTCGATATTGAATTTAACCTAACCTACCTTCCTATCGGATTTCATTCAAACCATTCTCTAACCACTCCTGGCAATAATGAGAACAAACTCTGAAATTTTCAACTAAATCGGAAGAGTAGTTTTTGAGTCTAGGGCACACATAGGAAATAGCCTACCTAGTTTCCCATACCAGCAGTTGGTAGGAATTTGTTATTTTTACAGAATGCAAGCACTGATGTTGCCATTCTAAATCAGTGTTTCTTAAACTTTTTGGTCTCAAGCCTCGTTCACACTTACAAAATCCAAAGGATCCCCGAACCACAAGTGGGTGAAGAATAATAGTCCAGGGAGGGGTAAACGAATTCTATGAGGAGGTAATTTCTAATGTTTTTTTTTCCATATGAATACAAATATTTATACTTAGTAAATTTATAAAATATTTGAAATAAATGGGCCACCCACATAAATATACTTGTTTACATATACTTGTGTAAATTTACTCATGCATAAATTGTAGCAGATTACGATTCTGAGTGTGCATTGCATAATTTTACATTTAAAAATATCAGTAAAATACAATTAGTTGCAGACCGTGTTAAAAAAAAGGATAATCTAACATGCAATTTTTGTCTAAACTTTAAGAGCTAAATGATCTAAAAGGATGAGCCAATAATATCTGTTCTCTGGCTGTAATATTTGTTTAGATCAGTTTTAAGAACAGACAAACATTGTTTTCTATGTAATCCCTATACTTTGCAACACACAAGTTCTACCTGTCAACAAGCTTTCGTACGCCCTCAAAAAAAAAAAAAAAAAAAAAAAAAAGAATGTTTTAGGATGAACAGCAAACCAGAAATGCACTGCTATTTTAATCTCTTCATCCAAAGTAAATATTAGTTTCTAATGGAGTTTATTTTAACAATAAACAGCGCTTATTACGTGAAATGCTTAATAAGAGCTAAAGCCAACAATGCAGAAACTCCCATCGAAATGAATTTTGTTGTTCCCTGACAACAAACGTACAAATGCATTATGGATACTCTCCAGAAATCTTAATTGGTACTTCATATAGCCCCAAGATTCTCTGCTTGTGCTTTGAAAGAAGGAAATAGTGTTGAACATGTGAACAAAATTTTAATTGCTATACTCTGTCTGCCTTTAACTTGCCTTTTGATGTAAACAAAACATAAGGTGTTCCTTATATGCATTATGATTGGTGTTGTCTTCCATGTCACACCCAGGTGAATGACTTCTGCCATTCTTGCCTTTCATTTCAGAGGCAATTGACACTCTGATCTATTAAGGTTTTCTATGTAGGCAAATGCTGCCTATTTAGTCTTGACTTAAGCAAGGCTTTTCAATAGAATTTACTGTATCTATCCAGTGATAAGATTTATCCATGTAAGAATGATTATTTGTGCAAACACGAAAATCGTAAAGTTTTATTTAATATGGATGAGCATCCCAATCTATTAATATTGCTAAAAGTGTGTATCACTCGGAATGCGTTAATTGTCTTCAGAGAAGTTTGGACCCAAACAAAAAAGATTTATTTACATACAAGTTTTCTCATGAGACAGGTGGGATGTTTTAAGTTTTTATGATTAATAATAGATATTTAATAAAATAAAATAACTAAATCAATAATAAAAGAATAACTCTTTAATGTTCTGTGAGGGTTTTATCCTATTGCCATACCTCAGCTGTTCAAATTATTGATGAAAAATAGGAAAGAAAAATCCACAGCCTGGATTCAAACCAGGAACCTTTGGCTCAGCCCGCCAACGCACTGACCAATTGCGCCACCTCATGTTGTATTCTTTAATGAATATTATGCCTTAGGAAAGATAGTTCAGCCTATGGACTAGGTTATTGCTCTAACCAAGCCCTAAGGACATGTAAATAGCGTTTAGCTTTCATGTCCCCAGTGGCGCAGTTGTTTAGTGCATTGGTGGTCTGAGCTAAAGGTTCCTGGTTCAAATTCAGGCTGTGGATTTTTCTTTCCTATTTTTCATCAAAAAAATAAAAAGCTGACGTTTCGGATAAAGGCCATCTTTGTCAAAGCTTCTATCCGAAACGTTAGCTTTTTTTATTTTTGATTTATTTATTTTTTATTAAATATCTATTATTTATTGTATTCCAAGGTTCTTGTCTCTCATCCTTCTCTCCTACATCCGTCAACTTTTTACGGTTGTTCATAAGATATACAGAAGGACCCTGTTAATCTTAAATTCTGGATAATCCAAACGATCAAAAAATGGCACAGAATTTCAACAAAAAGCACTCTTGCAGTTGGGATGAACACATGGTCTTTGATATAATTCATAAGAAAAATATCACATTGTGTTAGGTTAGATGACTGTGGAGGCCACGAAAGAAGAGAAAAGTAGTCTTGAGAAGCACGTCCAATCCAACAATAGGAATTTCAGAATTGAGATAATGATATCCTTTTTCAGTAAGAAGTTTGAGAGGTTCTCTATCTGCTTGACATGACCTATTTCTTGGTTACTGTTCCAAAACACCAGATGGGCTTATGAATTGCTCTATATTGTAGTTGTTTTTTGCAAATAAGCTAGTGAACTACATCTTCATATATGCTCCAGGACATGAAGTTACAAGACAAGTTATAATCGAGATCTTATTCCATGTGCAAAGAACAAACGAGGATAGAAGAGTACAGTGCTAATTAAGATTACATGTCAAATTTTATCCTCAATGTAATATTGTTTAAGGAGACATTGGGGTCATTAAAACTAGTCTTACCTAATTTAAAATCTAAAATAATTCATTGATAAATTTTACATTCATCCATTCTTGCAGACCATTCTCTACACATGAGCGATATGTGTGCAGTATTTTTGTAGCAACATTGCTTGGTGCTTGGGTAGGTGCATTTCCTATTCCTTTAGATTGGGATACACCGTGGCAGGTAAGTTGTATACATGTATAGTGTTAATGTATTCTAATAAGTATGCATATGTTAATGTACGCTTCTTTTTTTTTTTTTTTTTCCTGGTAAGTAAAATGTATCTCAAAATAATTTGTGTTACAGGTGTGGCCCATAACGTGCTGCTTTGGTGCAATTTTTGGCAACTTCATTGGTCATCTCTACATTTTTGTGTTGAGTCTAATAAAACTAATTAGGCCAAAGAGGGAAAAAGTTACCTAAACACACGTAAAATAAAAAATTAACGGCTGTGACTTTATTTTCTTCCATTCTTAAAATACCTAACTATACAGTTAAATTTTTGTACATTTCTGATTCCACATTAATTTTGCTTTAAATAAAAATTAATAAAAGTTTAGTAAAAATACTTTCAATGCATTTAAAATCATTCATGAAAATAAATTTTATCACAGTAATTTTCCTAAATTTCTGAAACAAGTTATTTAAAAAAATAAAATTTTTATATATTATACATATTTACATCGCGATAGCTATACCTACATTAATTCTAAATGCAAAGTAGCTAATCTTTAGATTGGCAGAGGAGGGAAACTCTGACAAACTCGAGTCTACAAAGTAAATCATTCACTTTGTCACGTCGTTCGTTCGTGTATTCGTTTACGTAATTCTGACACTGCCAAAGGATCGTCATCCAATTCCGCAGACGCCACTTCTGGTTCACTTTTTAATTCTGCAACGAAAAACAAATAACTGAGTAATAATAATATCAACAAATTTTTACTTCGATATCTTATTACAATATGAAGAGAAATTTCCATTTCTAGGAACATTTCTAATTACAGTAATTTTTAACAAATTGCTACAGCATAGCATTATTGCAAATGTGACAGACTGGTATGCAATAAATCAAATAAAAATAATTACCCATCAGACCCGTTCAATATTCTGCAACTTATAGATATGGATAACAGATTTTTGTGCATTACGGCAAAATCTGCCTATAAATATGCTAGAGTCTAGGGAAAAATACTTGTAGACAATTTATCTTTATAAGTATGGTTGAACCAGAAATTTGATAACTTGCTTTTAATTATTAAAAAAAAATAAAAAAATGAACTAAACTTGACCTTTAAATTAACAAGAGAAAAGCTGGGATTTTTTTAAATGTTTCATTGCAGGATTTTATGCCTTTATGAGCAACTTGTGTAATATGGGACTTCGTCTTGCATTTTTAAAACCCTCTACTGGTCAACATCTTCATTTAAAGTGTTTTTCTTTCATTTGCATTTCAAGTTTATATGACCATTTTCTGAAATTTCCTCAATATCTTTCCTTTTTCAAAAATGTCAATTGTTACTATGTGATGCCATAGAAACTAGTTAGAAACTTCCGCTTGCTTTAACCCACTGTTGACAACTCCTTTCAGTTTCTTTTGAAACTATAATGGTTTCGGCAGGAAACTAATAATCCTGTAGATACTGTAATACAGTATCACTTGGAGTATGCATATATTCTAACTTACACGTTTATCAATTGATAGTGCATGTATCGTTTACATTTAATTATTCCTGACACTTTCAAAGCTGAGGATGCTAAGGTAACTTGAGATTGTGGTGATTTGCAAATAGTGTGCAACATACGGAATAAGTTTGACCAAGTCAATATTTATATTGCAACTAATGTCTGGAACAGGCTCTGTCGCTTTGAAAACATTATACCAAATTCACCACCACATGACCAAATTTAAACTGTTATACGCAGGTTCACTATAAAAA
This sequence comes from Rhysida immarginata, assembly GCA_023313115.1. Classification (NCBI taxonomy): domain Eukaryota; kingdom Metazoa; phylum Arthropoda; class Chilopoda; order Scolopendromorpha; family Scolopendridae; genus Rhysida; species Rhysida immarginata. The sequence continues at coordinate 894,520 of JAHWFO010004153.1, forward strand.
TTCAGTTTAGATCCATTATATTTACATTGACTACATGGAAAATATAGAAAGAATTATCGTTAAAGACAGATTTCACTATATAAAATATCAGCATATTGTTTAACACATTCTCTTAAACAGGCTGCACAAATCCAGAATGGATTCTCATAAAATCAGAGTGATCTGGAAAAATGGTTTTAAATTCAGAATAGAAGTTCTGTTTTATCATGAAGGTTGATTATGCTCTAGGCACGCTCATCTGTAATTTCATTAACATCTTTTTAAATATTGAAAGAGTTCTGAATGCGTCGATCATTAAGATTTCATTTTTCTTCCAGTTCGACAGATGAGTTTCTCCTCTTACTGCTATTGCTAACACCTTGCATGCTTTCATCCAAATCATTCAGCCAAAAAGATCCTGCTACAATTATAACAAATTTTGGGGAGGTTTTAATACCCTTTATTATTTTATAAGATTTAGTAATAAAAACTGTTTAAAAGCTTTTAACCCTAAAAATTCAGGAACCATTTTATAATAAACGTTTTATTATCAAAGTGGATGCTCATAAGCAAACTTTGGCAATTTTGTAATATCTGATATATTTATGGATAAGTGGAAATTGGTTACTGCATCATGATACCACTTCCACTCCTATGGCTGTTCTATGTTTGAGTTTTTGGGGAAGAGGGAAAAAAAAAAAAAAAAATTCTTGGTGTATTCCCCCCCCCCTCCCCTTTATTTTAATTCCTACAAGTGAAATGGAAGTGATTTAAAGACAAATCGAAAGGAAATTTACTGGAAAAGAATTTTTATTAAGAAATTCCAGAACTGGAAACTGCAGTGGAAAAAATTATTAAGATAAGCATATTGACTCTTGGCATAACCACCAAGAGAGAAGGCCTCCACAGTGAAACAATACATTATTACATCATAGATAGGGCAAATTTAGGGCTTATTATTGGTAGGAATACGAATAACAATGCCCTAGCTATGACATAACAATGTTTTAGGTTTCATTGCTGAGCCCTTCTCTCTCAGTGGCTACACTCTGGGGGGCTAGAATACAAAATCGTTAAACTTTAATTAAAACAATTTAAAGATAAAATGAATGGGAGGAATGAACCAATCCAGTTATTTTTGAATCCTGCTCACTAATACAAGCTTGAAGAGAATAAAATCATCAGAAAAGAAATTTTGATCAACAAATACCTATATTAATAACGACTAAAACAGGTAATCTACAAAGTCAAGCAGGAGAAGACAATTGTAAAAGAAAAATGGAACTTTGGGGAATAGGACCAAATAGGAACTAGTTGTGGTGTATGATGACTCTGGCTATGGCACACAAATGCTTTTACCCTCAAAAGCTATGGCAACAAGGTTTTTCCCCTAGCATTTGTATGTGAAGCAATGTGGGTTAAACTATGTGAATAAACAGGCTATTTGCTGCAGGGAAAACTGTTACACATATGCCTTGTAAATGGGGGAAGGGGGGCACTAATTAAAAATGAGCTGAGACCCATTCAACTTGCAAATATCATGAAACTGCATGGGAAACACTTTGTTCTGTGGGATATCCCATAGCATTTGGCCACCTTCAGCCATGTTAAGGAGTTTCATGGTTTTTCCAGCAGAAATCTGGAAAATATTACTCATATGGCCATAACCTAAGAAATGTGCAAGAAGGAATGGAGGAATGAACCAGTTAGAAAGCCATTATGCAACATACCCAAATTACAATTGGCTCAAAGATAGCTTATTCCTTCTTTGAGCCAATCAAATTCATTTTTAAAATGAAAATGAAATTAGGAGAGATTTCATTTCACAAAGTAAATAAATAAAAAATATATTTGAATTTTCAAAACAATTTCATTTTACTAACAAATATGGATCAAAATTTTAAAAAACTGAACCAATTTCATGGACACTCTTTAAATTTAAATCTTATTAATGAATTACAACATACTTGAGATATATCACATTTTAATTGATAATAAAAAATATAAAAAAAGTTATATTACAGCAAGTTAAAATATTAAAATACTAATTACAACTTTTCTCATAATTAACAATGAAAAAAAAAAAAGGAACTAAAATTAATTTTTAAAACATTAAAGAGCTACCCAGTAGCAGTACTAATACCTTCAACTTTCTGAACAGTTAACGGTGCAGACTCAAAAAGCTTTTTATCCTTTAATTTATCATCATCTTTCTTTTCAAGTTCACGTTTCACATCTTCCATAGGAAGCTTATCCAAAAGACGAACTCTTTCGACTACTTTTGGAGCAGGGGATTGAGATCGGGATCTTGATCGACTCCTGTCGCCGTCCAACATGGTAGACTGTCCTGTGAAATTTTAAATTATTGAAGAATTATAATATTTGAAGGAAAAGAGAAGAAATTACAAAAATAATTGTGTCATTGCAATTTTTACCCTAAATATTTATTTATTTGGAAATAATCATACACTTACTCTCTCTTTCCCGAAGTAAAAATTCTTTTGCTTGTTTACGCCGTTCTTCGATGCTCTTGCCATTATCTTCAATGGTTACTTTCACTACAACCTGAGTTTTTTCGTTTGTAACCATGTAACGGTACCACGACAATAATGCAACCACTGATAAGAAAAACAAGATCGTTCCTATCCCGATAATGGCAGATATTAAAGGCCAATGGAACATGAGGTATCTTTATTAAGAAAAAAAAAAACAAAAACAAAAACATTATTCATTCAATTTATTTAATGTAATCCAATACGTCCATTCAGAGCCTGTATGGCCAGAGGCCGACCAGTTAGGTCCCTGGATGAACCTGGAGTAACGACTGCTGTATGATGGTCGCAGCAGCCAGGGGGAAGGGGTGAAGATCGTATATCACTGATGGTCGCCCATCCATTGACTAACTGTGCCTGATGTTGTTTAACTTCACAGAAGTTGTGTATTCAGTGAAAGCTCACGGCCTCCCCCTTTAATGATAAAATATCAATGGTATTTTTATCATTAAAGAAACCTTTCTGCTTAAAGAAATGGGTAATGTAGACAAAAAGCTTACAAAAAGAATTGACATTTGTTGAAATTTCACTAAAGGGTTGCATATACATCTCAGCATATGATAGTTATGTCCCAACAATCCATTATAAAAGAGCATAATTATACATGCTGTGTTATGCTTTCACATACTGGAACTAACATGCTATTTAATCCCTTGAATTGTAAGAGAGCAAGTTTTAAATTACAACTATAACTTTCATCGGATGCAACTCAAAAGTAGTTGTGTAGTTCTATGAGACCTTTGTTGAAAATGCAAATGCGACATTGAGATACAACCTAATCAATCCTGATTGCATGATCCATTTTGATAATTTTAGTTTACAGGATGCATCAGCTCTTTGAGAACAGTTTTCAGAGGCCAAAGTTTAACTAAATATTTCATTTTTTTTCAGCCCCCAATATGAAAGCCTCAAATCTAATGCAGGATACAGAAAGGCACTTTTTCTTATCATTTTAGCTGCCAACCATACGGATTCAGAGATATAAAATTTTTTAATGTTGTCAGATCCTTCCTCTTTAAGATCAGAAAAAGGCTTCTGGTCTCTGGCAAGAATGTATCTGAAATGGCTAAAAAAAAAAAATTATTCTCAACGTTCGGATGCTGTCATGTTTATCCACCAAGTCCAAGGCACCATCAACCAACGAAAAACCACAGCAAATCAATCAGGGCCATTGTCAATCGGCTCATATATCAGAGTCAACAATCAGACACTGCCACAGTTGACTCAAGTCACTATTTGAAGAACTCTACTCACCTTGCCATTGTACAATAAGGTATAGCATGGTTGCCCAATGTTTCCCAGAGCTCTGCATGATATTCTCGTGCATTGCAGACACAGAATAGCCAGTTTGATGTGCAAACGCTGTTCAATTTTGTTTATTCCATTATGCACCAATGCCATCAGACAACTGATGTAGGAAAATTGACCATGCTCATACTCTATGTGGCGTCAACTTTATAAAGTCCAAGTCGTACACTTTCAAAGTATATAGCTATATTCTTGTAAAGTGAAGATAACGTTGTATATAATCAATAATAATTCACTGAAAGTTCATCAAAACCCAACAATAAAAATTTCAAAGTCCATGGTGGAGAAATCAGAATTTTCCATGAGAGGATCATTCTGAGATACCCGATTTCTCTTCTATGAATTATAAAATTTTATATTCCTGTGTTGGAGCATGTTCAAAAGAAAAGAAATAATTGCCATGACTTATGAATCAATCCTCGTGTATTGATTTTTTTTCTACCTATTATTTTTGTGTTATTTAAAATCAAATTTTGTTCTCAAATAGGTGACGCATCATATATAGTGTTATTGATACATTTTAGAAATTCACCACAAACATTTTAGAAATTCACCACAACTACTTGACAGATAGTGGCAATTTTTACGCCGATGAAAACGACAATATGTCAAATTTTTTTTACCTTCATTTCATTCAAATGAAATGCAAATGTATGTCACTTAGAATTTGCCACAATGTTGAATAGAGCATACACATCAGGAAAATGATGCATTAATTCATGGCCACCCTGGTCATTGGATTTAACCCCATTTGATTTTCTTGTGAAGGTTGTTGCACTTCTTTTAGTAGATATGGCATTTGTACCCCCATTTTTTACTGATCTCCAGGAACACAACCTTATGAATAGATAAGACTTATTGGATAGATATCTGTCGCATCAACAAAAATCGGCATATTGAGCATTTGTGATCTAAAAAACGAGATTATCGCTCCATCGGCATTAGAATTACCACTATCCATTGCAGAGTTTTGTGTGGCAAGTTTCTAAAATATTTCACTGACTTACGAATAACCCTGTAGCTTAATGTCAAATATTAGCATTTACCTTAGTCCGGTGAAATGGGCATATATACGAAGAGAAGACGAATAGATCTCTATATTAAAATTTTGTATTTCCACAGAAGCTGAAACTGAAGGTGTTCGCTGAAAATTAAAAAAATACATATAAAAGAATTCAGTTTTGACACAAATACAGTTCATTATCTTCATGCACATAACATGAATCTAGTCTTGCTAAAGTCATATCTTAGATCAGAGGTCTGTAAATTAGGCCTGCAAGACCAATTTTTTTTTTCAGTATTGCTTTTGGGGATAGAGGAATTCCTTTAAAAATTTCATTCCTTGGCCTGCCATTATGGTATGTTAATATAGCTCTTTTCTAAATTTGTCACGCCTGTCCTAGATCATTTTTATTCCCAGAAGATAGTGGCAATAAATTTAGTGCTAGAAAAACTTAATACTTACAGGATCTTCTTCATAATAATCGAAAAGCTCCACACTAATAATCTGCTTTTCTTCTAAAGAGCCCATGAGAAGGAGTGGAGAAAAAAATAAAGTATTCATCGTATGCATCAATGGTGATTTATAATGTAATATTGCCTACATTTAAAATGACAGAAAAAATATCTAATAAGATCGTTAGACACATAAAATGCATAAGAGAATGTTTACAAACGTGTTTACCGATCTTGCTGAAGAATGGATCATATCTCCCTTTCTACTTAGGAAATCAATTTTCACCATAAACATACCTGAAAAAAGGAAAAAAATAGTGTTCATTATTACGTACATGTAACAGCCTAAATAACCAAATTAAAAGCAAATTGAAATTTTAGAGTAAGGAGCAAATTTATCATCTACAAGATTGTTTAAATGTAACTGAAATATCGCTATATTATAGACTGGTTTTTTTTTTAACTCATTTCGCTCTTGAATGCTCTCTGAGGATAAAAGAAAAGCAAAATTGGCCCAAAACTATTATCTTCTTAATATCTAATAACTGCACTTAATTGTTTTATTTTGTTTATGCTATAAAGTACTAAAGGCATCACTCTTTTGATGAGTTACTGCTGACATCATTACATATATTAAATAATAGTCAAACTCAAATCCAATAAATACTTGATAAAACACCATAATGTTCTTGTTTTAAAAACAGTTATTCTGGCTTGTTTACAAATGTATTTGACATAGCATTCGCAGAATAGTAGGTATTTAGCCAGCCTTGATAATGGTTAAATACAGGTCTGCAATAAACTAATAGTATCCACATCGTCTTTTGGACCTTCCGTTATTTAATATCAGGTTGTTGCAAAAGTTTCTTCCGGTTCTAGAACCCGTGCCCAAGAAGGGCTCATTTTCCGAAGGGGGTGTTCATATTTTTTCAAACAAATTATTTCATTCGATTCCTGAATATCTTTGCTTTATTACATCCAAGAATCAACTATCTGACTATACATCTGTGAGTGCCATCAACGGTCTGAAATGGACCTTTCATGCGAGCGTATTCGAGCAATAATCTTCTACGAGTATTCTGGAAAGATCAGTCCTGCACAATGTCACCGAAACATTTGCCAACGTTTAGGTAATGGCACTGTTAGTTTACATACAATAGAAGAATGGTATCATCGGTTCAGACGCGGAGATAGCACTCTTCAAGATGCACCTCTCTGGTCGGCCAATCATGATTTCAGATGGTGATCTACACCAAGCAATTGATGAAGATCACAATGTAACAACGAGGGAACTCGCAGAACAGTTCAAGGTTCACTTTTCAACCATTGCCCGGCATCTGCATGAGCTGAATCTGTCAGTCAAGTTCAATCGTTTTTGTGTTGGAATAAAAATCCAGAAAAAACTTTTGCAACAACCTGATATTATCCAACAATACTAGACCAATGGATTTCCTGAAATATTTTATACTTAGATTTTTCCACATGTTGAGGAGTAATATTCACTTCATAATTTAAAATTATACAACCTCCTTTTCAAAGAACAATGGTCTCTTGATAGATATTATGTTTACGATGTAAAAAGTCATCCCGGAAGTAATAACTTAATTTAGGGTGATGTATTTCTAGCCATTACGAAAAGGCAATTGAGGGTTAAAGCAAGAATTTTATTATAAGGCTGATGCATTTCAATAATAATATCTATGGAGCCTGTACATTTAAGAAAAAGTGGGCATAGCCATTACATTTCCAACTTCAATTTCTGACATTATTACAAATGCTGTAAGCTAAGACATGCTCAGCTTTCTTTCATTGGACAGACTATGTAGGTTGATTATGAAATCTGTACAATAAAAAAAAAAAATCTGCTTGTCTTGTAAATGAATCTTTTAATTATGTGAAAGAAAATATTTCTGTGCGTGTGTGTGTCTAACAAGGAGACTCCACCTACTAGGACTCACAGTTTCTGATCAAAATTCTACAAGTAGCTTTCACCAAATTAAACACCCATACAAAGACATTCGTTGCACTTCTCAAAATTTTCCAAAAAAAAATTCATAAAGTTTGTAACGTTGACTGCACTTTTTGAATTGTAGCATAGATATGTATTATGTTCTGATGGTCCAATGGAAAGACGCTCTAATTCTATTTTGCAGATACAGATTCAAATCCAGTCTTCAATAAAAATTTTTTTTCCCTTCCTAAATTTTTTTTAATTTGTAATTCCTTTACTAAATATATTTCCGATTTTCCAATATGCTACCATTATTTTTTATTTTATGAAATCCGTATACGATTCACAGTTCTAAATGAGCATTTATAAAAAAAGTTTATTTATCCTCATGGATTATTTTTATATATTTTTGCAAGTTTTGGGATGACATTTAACTTAGACAAATATTAAATAATTATTGTACCATGTACATACTAGCAATATAATGCATCATACTGGTATCTATAGTTCATCAATGATGGAGAAAGGCATCCTTCATTAACATTTTTGACTGGCATAATTAGCCACTAAATTAAAATTCTTATTTCTAGAAGCAGAAATAGGAACAAAATTACCTATTACCTCGGTCTTTACCTACACATGAATTACCGCACAGAAGTTCTTTTGTGGTTTAAAAAAAAAAATAAAATAAACAACTTCTCACTATATGAAAGATTAACTTTAGCAAATTGGAAACTTTAGATTATGTTTAATTATAATAATTCGTATATACATTTTATTAAAAAAATATTTGCAAATTGGAAAAATCGGAAACATGTTTAGTAAATGAATTATACATTCCCATACATGTTAAAATAAATTTCGCTGTGGCTAAGTAAACGGTGACCGGGTCCCGATTTTTGAACACGGCTATGAAGTTGCCGGAGATGACGACATGTCGGAGTGCGTTCCTGACAAAAAAAAAATCTCTTGCGATTTTTTAAGAAGTGATTTCAAAAAAAAAAAAAAATAGTCGAGAAAAGACGATTTCAAGAGTTTATATTGTGGTACCTGATAAAATTACTTAAAAGTATTTAATTCTCCAAAAAGTAGAAATGTTTTTTCTGCTATGCCAAGAAAATGAATAGCATAATAAGCAGCATTTTTAATAGTTTTTTTTTTTTAACTTTAAAAGAAAACATAATATATCATCTAAACATATCGGTAAGCGTGAAAAACACGCATCTGGTCAGTCACAGCTCTAGAGGGTGTCTCATAAATAGAGGATGACCATGGCAGTTGGAAAGGAAGTTAATACCAAACAAACCAAACCAAACCATCATAAATAGAGGTATAAACTTTAAGGGGAAGTAGAGAACATGAAAAGGATTGAGACCCATCACTAGAAACGTCATGGGAAAGTGGTAGCAGACGTACAAGAAAATGAAAGGACACAAGTCAGAAATTACCGGAAAATTTATTGCACATAAATATTACAAATGGCGTAGTAGATGATTTCATTTTAGAACATTACAGGAGATGATGCAAAAAACGAAACCTCTTGTCCACAAACGTTTAATGGGCGAATACGTATTTCGATCTCTTTGAGATCATTATTCAACGCAAGATAGGGAAATATTTACAATGCAAGCTATTTATAAGAAAAAGAGGGGCTGCTGACTCACTCCCAAAGGACCAATCAACGAACACGTCGAACGTCCAATGGGAGAGTCAATCAACACCTCGTACAAAAATAATAATAAAAGCGCGGACCTAGAAGAGATACAGATTCCATACAATTGTGAAGAGTTATACAAAGTCCAAAAATACAAAAAATTTTATCACATGTCTGCAGGAACTCCTATGGGGAGTTGCTTAAGCCCGATATTGTCGGAGATTTTTTTGAGGAAGTTTGAGGCAAAACTCAGTTCCTCCGGTGCATACTTCCCCGAGGTTTGGTATCGATACGTAGATGATGTTTTTGCGATCATCGATACTAACAAGGTTGACTTACAGGTTTTCCTGGATGACCTCAATAGTCATTACCCGACCATTCAGTTTACCGTGGAAAAAGAGAAGGAGGGTATGCTTCCTTTCCTCGATATGATAATCATACGGACTGGCAGTAGGTTGGAATTCGATATTTATCGAAAACCTACACACACCGATGTATATATACACAAGTCTTCCAACCATTGCTGGAGCCAAAAACTGGCCTCTTTCATCTTCCTAGTGGATAGGGCTTTAAACATCCCCCTGTCTAAGGATAGATTTGACGCCGAAATCGCACACATCCAAAAAATAGCAGTCGTCAATGGCTACAGTTCTGTATTGGTTACAGATCTGGTCAGGAGAAGAAGTTTTGTGAAATTAGTCAGGGATTCCACAAAACTGAGCAGCAACGAGGATGCCAAACGCAGATTGCCCATTTCCTATAATAGCGGATTCAACGTCAAATTACAGGCAATCTTTAAAGAAGAACAGCTATCCATTGCTTACAGAAATCCGAATACTCTGAAGAACCTTCTCGGAAACCCTAAGGACAAAACTCCACCATTGTCGCAGGCGGGAATTTATGAGATAGGTTGCAGCCAGTGCCCCAAGACCTATCGAGGAGCCACGTGCCGCAACATAAAAACCAGGTTTAAGGAGCATACGGCCCACGCCAGGTTTGGTCGACCTGAGAGATCCGCAGTAGCCAAGCACATGCTTGAAACAGGCCACGCCGTTTTGTTAAAGGATTGCCGTTTACTTAGGTCGGTAAGGAACAGGAAATCACTGGACGCATACGAGACTTTGGAGATCGGGAAAAAGGACCCCGGAATGTTGCTGAACTATGACTCAGGTCCCCTCGGCGATTCTATTCTATTGAAGTTGCTTAAGATTTCTTAATTTCTTTTTAGTTTTTTCACTGTTATTTGTTAATAATTAGAAGTTTTTAGATTGTATAGTTTAGGATTTTATTATGTATATTTTGATTTTGTTAACTTTTTCTATTATATAACTTTTGCCAGTTGTTCGAATCTGTACTGTATACTTTTGCCTTTTGTTTTGTATTTTTGGACTTTGTATAACTCTTCACAATTGTATGGAATCTGTATCTCTTCTAGGTCCGCGCTTTTATTATTATTTTTGTACGAGGTGTTGATTGACTCTCCCATTGGACGTTCGACGTGTTCGTTGATTGGTCCTTTGGGAGTGAGTCAGCAGCCCCTCTTTTTCTTATAAATAGCTTGCATTGTAAATATTTCCCTATCTTGCGTTGAATAATGATCTCAAAGAGATCGAAATACGTATTCGCCCATTAAACGTTTGTGGACAAGAGGTTTCGTTTTTTGCATCATGTCTTTATCCACAGTATATTCCCACTTCTCATTACAGGAGATGTTCGATACCCTCCTGTGCTGGTACTGGGGTTCCTCTCTATCACACCCATCACATTTTGGGCCATGGCGAGCGTATGAGTCTGCCCTCACTCGTGGCCTGCACTCACTATGCGTGTGACCTCTTAAGACCCATATTTGTACAAACTGTGATGCACATGAGAAAACAAACGGTGGCCCGATGCATGTCTCGGTGGACCGTTCTTGATACAGTCGTTCAGCTGCTCGTGCATTGCCATCAGCCAATCCTTACAAGATGTGCATTTCTGCCACTTCACTGTTCGTTGCATGCTCTTTCTACGGCAACTAATGCAGTTGAATGAGGAAAAATCAGATGTTTTCCCTCCAGCGCTCTCATGCACAGCGTATGGGTTCCTATACAATTCTCAATCCTTTTGATGTTCTCTGCCTCCCCTTAAAGTTTGTACTTCTATTTATGAGACACCCTGTATATTTAACGCTCGTCCCCACGTACTATGCTCCCCCTCCCAAAAAAAGCAAACAACTTACATCGCGCTTTGAGCCACTTCCGGCAACGGCATAGCCTTGTACAAGAATCGGGACCCGGTCACCGTTTACGTAGCCACAGCGAATAAATTTAGGAAGGGGGGGGGGGAATTTTATCAAAGACTGGATTTGAACCCATACCTGCAAAATAGAGTTCTAGCATCTTACCACTGGACCACCAGAATGTGATAAAAGTCTATGCTACAATTCGGACATTTATAAAATGCAGTCAAAGATAACAAACTTTATAAATTTCTTTTCCTTGAAAAATATTGAGAATGCATCGAAAGCTTTGTATGGATGTTTGGTTTGGTGAAATATACTCATAGAAATTTTTAAATCAAAATCAGCGAGTCCGAGTACCTGGAATCTCCTTCTCAGTAAGTGTTAACCATATTTAAATAAATACCTAACTAATTTTGGACAAAGTGAGCCTTTATTATATATGGGGGGGGGGGGTAAAGTTGTGCACACCAATGTTTAGCTACCCATAAAAGTACCAGTTTGAGAATTTAAATTTAAGTATCACAGAGATTAGTTGAAATGTTGGCTTTTATTTTTAGCAGATCAACTTTAGATCCTTTTGTTATAAGTTTTCTTTCAGCGCATCATTTCCCATGGATTGTGGGCCCCTCGCTCACCAGATTTATCACCCCTGATTTCTTCCTATGGGTTTATCTGAAAAATGTGGTTATGTGAATAGTCCACATAAGATTGCTGAGCTGAAAACGAACATTACAGCAACCATTTCTAACATCAATACTGCCTTGATTCGCAGAGAGTCTCACGAAATCTGGTAAAACGAACACGCTTTCATATTCACGAAAAATATGTCATTTCCAACATTTATTGTAACAGCTAAAGTTTGTTTGCTAAAATAAAAGCCAACATTTCAACTAAACTCTGTGATATTTTACTTTCATTTAAATTCTCAAACTAGTAATTTTACAGGAGCTAAACTTTGATGTGCGTGACATTAAACTCACTCTGTATTATAAGTATTTTGCTTTACTTTTGCAAAATGTAACCAGATTTTATAGCCATCCTGTAGATCAAATTCCCTCATGGTTTTGTATTATTAAAAAAAAAAAAATTATTAAATAAATAAAATCTTTATCTCAACCAAGGAAACTTTCCGTCCATATTTTTTGTAAATAACAGAGTGGTTCTTGCCTAATTTTTTATTCTTTGGAGATTCTGGCATTTCTAAATCGAGATAAACTTTGTACTGTTGGCCTCTCATTAATAGCTGAAAAGTAAACCAGAAAAAAAAAATTAACCAATAATCTAGATAAAAATTCTCTTAATAATAATAGTCATAATAATTAAGCATCATTTTAACAAACCTTTAAATGGGGGTTTGTTTTGAGTGAACTCTAAATTTCATTATTATTATTTATTTATTTATTTACCCAATGTCATCCTACCCATGACCTACATTTATTCACCCATATGTATGTGTGTATGCATGTTGTTTCAGCAATCCACTGACTATCATATTACATACTTTTCAAGTACAAATCAATAGGATAAGGGATCATAGTTTAACAATGAAATAGGTTTTTATATAATAATAATAATAATAATAATAATAATAATAATAATAATAATAATAATAATAATTAATATTGAAGCATGAAGTGTGAGTTCTGATTGAAGTGAGTTCTAATGAGGGCATGTTCTTTAAATATAGTCTCTACTTAAAAATAGACGTTATATATTTAAAATCCCCATCTGTGTTTGTTTTTAAATCTTTAGGAGGGATTCTCCATAGAAATCATTTCATTACCTGATCCCTTCCTTTTTTAACTAGCGTTACATTGGCAGACGGAAAACTACACGGACCGTCGTCGGGAGGACAAGTTCTTGAAAGGAGAAAATGAAAATAATTAAAGAAGAGAAATATTTCACAATCCTAATTGGTTATTTCGTAACGAAAAAGCCTTACTTGAACTGAAAATGGACGGGTTTCACATGAGAGACGGAAGGCATGTACGTATAGTAGAAAGTGCCGTAGAGAAACACCGACAACCAGAGGATGACGGTGGACGTGAGGAAGAAGATGACGAGCTTGTAGAGCACATCCTTGAATCGCAGCAACAGTTTAAACGCCGTCTCTCTAATCGAATGTAGCAGCGTGCCTAGAAGAAAAGACATGTTCTCGTGTCACCACGATAGAATTACAAGTTTCATAACCTCTCATTTCAAATGATCCCAGAGCCAAAATTTTCATTCTGCTAAACGTTACCTATGAACTTTGAGCAAGACCCTATAACTTAAGACGACGTCACTGCACCGAGCAACTCTCAAGGCGAGGCATAGTTCGAGGTTCTCTCGCTAGAGGATGGTGTTTAGTTTCTTCATTTACCAATTTATTTCTCCTAAAGAAATACTTTATTTTTATAATAAATCCATTAACTTATAAAATATCAAAATAATCTAATGCGTTTATATAAGCGAAAATCAAATAATTATTAAAAACCCTTAACCATGAAATTTTTGTACTCCCATATCTCACTCAAACGACAGTTTAATAAGATAGGCTAGTGGAGGAGAGCTATGTAAACACACACTCAATGATATAACACAAAAAACAATTCCTGCTTTTGATAAGAGAACAAAGACAATAAAGTATCACTTAAAGATAATCTTAATAAAGAAAAGAAAAAAAAACACAGTTGATTTGAAGAACATTAGTCACTTTGTAGCCCAATTTCATGGCAACAGATCATCTTGTTCTTACGTACTAAACCAGGGATGGATGAAAGTATCTTCAAAACACTTTTAAAGCGTGATATATATAAAAAAAAACACTTATCAGGTTATTAAATAAAAAAAAATAAGCAGACTAGAGAGATAATGAATTCAAAGAATACGATTAGATATCTATAAATAAATCAAAGTTTACAGTAAGTCATCAGCAGTCGTTCACCATCTTCTGAACCAAAAACTTTACATTAGGAACTTAAAATTTCACCAAAAATACTTTTAAGATTGTCGCAGAATCCAAGTCGCAGAATTTTTCTATCCATTTTTCTAATTAATATCATTTACCTGATGCTTGGAGTTTGCTCCAGTTTAATTTCTTTATTTCCTAACAGTTTATCAATTGTTGGAATTGCAGAGTAATCACTAGCAATATGGTTTTTATAGAGATTTAAATATCGGGTATCCACGAAGTCTGAAAAAAAATTTCAAAAACTGTATTGCCAAATTATAAAAAAAATTAATGGGCTTGTAACAAAATTCTATTCCCATATTAACAGATTATTATTAAAGTTTACATTTATTATATTATTATTATTACTTATTTATGTGAGACTCTCTTTACTGAGTTTGTAGAGTACAATAGTGCCCAATAGGAACCGACGAAGAGTCGCAGTAATTTTTGAATTGAATTGACAATTAGTGTTGAGCGATACTCAATTGAAGTACTCGATACTCGATACAATCGATAACCATGTGGGTATCGTCGATACCAATTACCGATACTCGATACCAAAAAAAAAAAAAGAAAAGAAAAAAGACATTACTTTTACATTATATTTTTACTTATCCTCATTCATTTTAAAAATTGAATTTATGAATAGAAATTTATCTACATTTTTGAGTTTAATCTTGACCTCTTTTTTGAGATTAACTCTCCAACGAAGTGCGCTTTCAGAAGGCACAGACGTTCCAAAAGATAAATATTTTAGTGCTAGCTGTGATATAATAATTTCTTCATGAACCTGCCAATATTTTATAAGATTTTCAGATCTTTTAACAAATGCATCTCAATATAATTCTGAATAACATTTTCTATATTAATTTTGTTGTCAGTGCTTTTAGTTGTTATTTCAATCTATCTATCTAATTCAACTCAAATATTATTATCATTCACAGGAAAATCATTTTCATTAGGTTATTCGTTGTTAGTGACTAAATTACTATTTAGAAGTAAATTTGATAACTCATTTTTAACATATTTCTAGCTCTATCGCTGCTTAGTTTTGTTTTAACTCAAAACGCGATAAAGGATTGGACGAAAAGTGAACTAAAAAAAAATCAGCCCAAAATTAAGAAATCAGAAGCATCACGTGATACTTGATATTTCAAACCACAAGTATCGAATATCGGGTATCGCTCAAAGACCGACGGGTTAGTTCCCTGTGGGCACATACAAAATTACAAGCAATTTCGCAATTATTAATATGAACTTTGACCAGAGTAAAATTAACATCGAAACAATTTCACAATATTGATTGTGGTAATTTATCCAACTAAACTAGGATTATAATGATGGTGAAAGTCATAATAAAGAAAGTTACAGACGAATTTATAGTATCACATTTGAGAATGTGAAATTTTTTAATGCCTTTCTAAATGCGGCGTATGATGTTTGGGCACGTATTACCACAGATTACGTTTATTACCAAATTAGGTTGGTTGGTTTATTAGAATTTTTGGCATCGCTACTAAGGTCATTTATCGGCCTCGGTGGCTCAGCAGGTTGCGTGTTCGCCTCTGATGCCCGAGTACGCGGGTTCGATCCCGGCCGAGGACGACGAGGATTTTTCAGGGGGAAATCCTGAGATCACGCACTTCCTTCGGAAGGGAAGTAAAGCCGTTGGTCCCGTGTAGTCGTTTGCCGGCTGCACGTTAAAGAACCCTTGCAAGGCAAAATTTGCGGCCCCTATAACGCCGTCCTGAAATGACCATGGCAGTTGAAAAGGACGTTAATACCAAACAAACCAACCAAACCAAACTAAGGTCATTTTGCGCCTTATATCTGTACGCAGCCCGGAACAAACAATCATCTATGCCCACGGCGGGATTCGAACCCACGACCAGGTGGACTCGAGAACTAGAAAGCTTACGCCCTAGTCCTCTCGGCCACCTGGCCGGATCTGTGCGTATTACCATATGCCCAGCGTTTTATGCCAGCAAAAGAAATACATCTATTGCGGTAATTGTGTCTGTCTACTGGCAAACTAATATCTCCAGCATTTCTAATTGCATAGTTGTGTCTATCCTAAGTTAGCTGTATAACTATCGGAGTCGATACAATTAATAAAGAATTAATTAATTTATAAATAAACGAACATAGTTGAATATAATATATTTGATAACAAATAGGGTTACGTAGTCGAGAAAAATATTGAGAAACAGAGTTTGGTTTAGGAGTTTTTAACAATGTTAGCAGGAATCATTTTTGTAGTTTTAAAAGTCTTATTTTTGTAGTTTGCAGGATGCTTGTTCTCGGAGGTTTCTCGCCTCACCCGCTTACGGCCGTCACTTCTGTGGAGCAGAAATCATGACTCATCGGATAAGGCAATCTTTTTCCAGTCAGAAGTGGTCCAGTTTCTGTACTGTTGGGCAAATTGAAGCCGTTTTTGGCGATGAACCTTTGGCTGCGGTGACCATCCGTCTGCTGCGGTGACCATCCGTCTGCTGCGGAGGCCCATACGTAGCAGGGTCCTCTATACTGTGGTTTTAGAGACATGTCTGGTAGCACCCTTGTTGGTTTGAGTGGTAAGTTGGTCCACTGTAGCTCTTCGGTTAGCCTTCACACACCTTCGCAGCCGACGTTCACCTCTCTCATCAAGGGCACGTGGTCTTCAAAATTTGTCAATGGCACATGGTGCTCCACAGTTCCCATACCGTTTATTCTGAACGGTCCCATTTTCCCAGTCATGGTAACAGTTCACAAACTGCGCGGCTTCCGGAATACTGACACCCTTGGCCCGAAAGCCGATTATCATCCCCTTTTCCAGATCTGATACATCACGTTTCTTCCCCATTGCAGCAATGAATAATGTGTTTTAACATAGTGGAAACCTACCTTATATAGTCACCTAACCAATTCCTAACACGTGACGTACTTCCTCGGCTGGGCAACCCCGAAGACAAACGTAGGGAGTGGTCATAATAATGTGACTCGACCCGGTAGTATCTTTGGGTTCTTTGGGGTTCTCCGTTCAAGTACCACTAGTTAACCGCCGCTTGAATACCACCAGTTAACCGCTTGCATACCACCAGTAGTAGGTCTACCATCGGTTGAGAACTGTATTAGAACGAAATTGAAGTGCTAAAACTTCCATTTTCTTGGCTTTAAAGAGGCAAGAAGATCTATTTTCTTTTTCAATTTTCCAAATTCAATAAAATCTATTTCCTTTAAATAATTATTCCTAAGGACCCAATAGCGCTATTTACGTCTTTTAGCTAGTTATTTCTAATATACAAGAATTATCCTGCAACCTTAACAAGTTTTGTCAATAATAATTATACAAGGTGTTCTGCAATTGGTGTTCCAATAAATGCATGGCTTGACTACATTTTCCTGGGGGGGTTCGAATTTCAACAATTTCTCAATAAGAATATGCATTTTAAATTAATATTTTTTTATTATTTTTGACTTATAAACTTGTTTTGAGGAATAGCGCAGCACATTCTGAATCGTAACATTTGAAGCTCCAATGACCACCATGTTTTTCGAGGCATCTTTGAGATCTATATGTAGGAGAATTGGTTATTCTCATCATATCATTCCTCAAATGTCAACTCACTCCATTATTTTCTGGATATGTGTTTGATCGTTCGTCACAAAGATTTCATTCGCCCTCAAAGAACGTTATCCAATGTAGTGGATCCTTGACAAATCAAACAATGTGGATATAGAAATGCAGAAATTTGCCGCACCGTTTGATTGATAAGACAAATATGAAAACTGTACGCAAAATTTATTAGTCCAGGACGTGTTACATTCCTGAAAATGAAGCTATGGACATCCTATTGCGAGACACCGTCTATGTATATTGATTTAAGTAGAAATGTAATTAAATTTAACCTTCTTTATTTTGGTAGAAGTAGAGGGATTTCAACTGATTTAGTAGAATTATAATTAAATTTTGGTAGAAATAATTAAAGTTAACACTCTTTGGCTTTTCTTTGTTGTGCGTTTCAACGCTACCAATCTCTATAGCACGTAATCTTCTTTCAATCATTTGCTCGTTCTATTTAAAAAGTATTCCGCAGCTGGATTCCAAAAAATTCTATTAAATAAATAACGCAATGGTTGATTATTTTTAAATTATTTTGTTGAGATAGTTCACCAGGCTTTAATTTGATTTGAAGCAAAAAAAAGCTTTACAATACATAACAGAGAAACACGAGATTCCAACTGCTTTTGACTTTCATTCTTGGCTTTATCAAGGATACCTCTTCATTGTATCCCTGATAAAGCCGGAAATAAAGACCGATATAAGGGTGTCAAAATTGATAGATACGCTTGAATAAATTTCACTGCCAATTAAATGATGGAGGGGCTTTTCATATTTTAATCTTAATATTAAAGTTCATGAAATTCAGAGTCAAATTATTAACTTAAGAACCAATTCAAATCGTTATTCACTGGAGATTATGACGGCAAAGATTAACAAAGTTTTAGAAAAAATAAGACATGACGCCAGTCTTTTTGAAAACTCATGCCCCAGTCGATTAATAGAAGTCAAAGCTAAGAATGGCGATAATACTAGATATTAAAGTAAATGGTGATAATTCAAAAATAAATGCTCCTTTTCATGGACTTAATTTTCATTATTCAACTATTTTTTAATATCCCGTAATTGCAATTTCATGTTTCCCTGTTATGCAAGGTAAAGCATTTATCCACGTAGGTTTTAAATATTCAGTGATGTAGCTATATTGGTTGGCACTGGTCTAGTTGCATCTATCCACGACTATGATATTCAAACGTTGCAACGGTAGCTGACTACTACTCTTGTTGTGATCAATACAGGATATTATTTTTCTCTAAAAAAAATTAATCAGCACTAAGCAAGTTCTAGCTATATCTCTGAATATTATTTACTCAATATGCAGTAAAATGATTTAGCATTGATTTTAAATATTTGTATGTACATTTTCAATTAAAGTTCAGTACATTGTATTACGTGTATCATCTGACCATATAGGTGTGTTTGTTGTTTCTATTTATTTAAATTCGCGATTTTTTCAGTAATCTAGCAATCTCCATAATACGACAATGTTTCGGTCCCTTAGACGCCGGATTAACTGAGATTACAATCTCCATTACATTTTTAAATTAGTCAACCTATTTAAAATATTATAATCTATTTATTCATTTTTACATAACAAAACATATTATCCAAAGTGACAGTCTTGATTTGAAGAAGAAATTCCCTTCACAATTTACATAATATAGTTCGTAAAATGTAATCAAATAATGTATTCATTTTTAAAAATATAAATAAACGACAATACAAGCGTAATTGGCCATAAACAAAGAGCAACTACAAATAAACTATATTACTCACTGATATACGTCATTGATATTACTCAATCATGAAATGAATCTATGTATATGTTGATTTGTTAAGTCCCAGACAGCACAAACATCCAAAGGATATTGAAATAATAGAGAGCTTGCACAATGACTTTTCCTTTAAAAAATGCTGCGTTATGACTATTATTATATCGGAAAAGTCATAAGCGTAACGGAATGTGCGTAAGTTAAAATAAGGGAAGCAATCAGAAACTATCCGTTATTTACGTTCATTGTGATGTCACTCACAAATGGTGGCCAGTGGAGATTAGCCGCCGATCTTGCCAAGTGAACCGGAGTCTTTTGTTACAAATCTAAACATTTGGTCTGCTAAAATGCCAAGATAAACGACATTTAGATTTACAAATGCGAAGCAATTAAGAGCCGTGGATGAATAATCTAACTTTATCGCTGAAGATATTTTTACCCCCGACCTCATCATATGATCAATTTATAATGTAATGTAAGGTTTGCATACCGCAACCAACTTGTTTGGAACTCCAACGAGACTGTATAACGTAAGGGAAAGTTCACTGCCGCAAACTCTGCATTGTTGTAATCAAGTTATAGTCTCACAAGGGAACCCCACATAGCCGAACCACTTTAACAATGGAGGCTTTGTATGGCTATGTATGCAGAAATTTTTTCGTTTTCGCGGTTTATTTTGAAAGAAACACAATTTCGCACTCTCTTATTTTGCAAGCATCTATAGTAGCTTCAGATGAGTAACATATTTCAATTTGGTGGAAATCTGTGACATACATGTTCGAGGGATTCCCTTGTCAGTCCAAATTGTAATATCCAGCGGACATTCATGTCCTTAGATAACCTCAAAAATGCGGTACTCTGGATATCCACAAAATGTTGTGATGCACCATTTGAATAAGAAGCTGTCCTATTACACAGGCCACCAAAATATAACTTAATCCAGATGTCCAGGTGAAGATCTAATAGGGATCCATGCACATTTTTAGATGACCCTTTCATAGATATTGAATATTTATTTACTATGCCCGGGAGGTAATTGTGTTGTATGAGGTGACAAAGTGATTCTGAGAGAAAAGGGGCTGTCACCAAATGGTGGGACACTATTCAAATGACATATATATGCAGAGAAAAACGCCACTCGTAATGAAATGATTTTCGTTTATAATTTAAAAGGCTCTCTTCTCTTATATACTCTATTTGCGTCTTACGTAAAAGTGAAAACCAATCGTCAAAATAAAGAAATCAATCGATAAGCGTCGATGTTGACATTCCTAATATTAAAATTAAAAAGAAAACAATTAATAATCAAACTGAATTACTTTTTCTCGATTCAGTTTCTCGACGCATATTAAGACTTCCCCTTACAACACCTGCTCGCCGATCGGCAATTACCTGATACACCTGAACGGAAGGGCGTGCGTTGAATTTTATTTATTTACTTATTACAAAATGGAAGAATTATTTTACATAACGCAGACGATAGTGAACTCAAGGACAATTTTTATTTTATTAAAAAAAGGCTTGAAAATTCCAACCTCGTGATTTCCGCGTCTTTTTTCCCATCTCTTTGTAATGAAGAAAAATATTGTTTATTTATGTTTCAAAGTTTACTGACCAATGGGAATTTATAATAATAACAATAATAAAATAGCAATAAAATGAAAATGTTATTTAATCAAGATAAAGCAGTTTATTAATAAAATAACATATTAACTTCGTAATGAAAATCACCTTAAGAACGCGGATCCCACTCGTTTCGCTTCCCAGAAAACTTCAAACTCGGTTTTCTAATTAACGAGAAATCTCTTTTACACAAGTTTCACTTTACACAGGTGGATCCAGTTCGATTCTAAATAAATAACAAACACATGGAAAGCCTCATCGAGCTCGATTCACTTCCAAAGAAAGGTGAACATCACTAAAAAATTTTCATTAAGAACTCCAATTCCGTCACGTAGACATCCCGGTTACCAGGCAACGGATGCGGTTTTCCAAGGGCGACGCGGGCGCTTTATTAGCGCCTACGGAATGTGTGCTATAATGGAATGCTCTCATCTCAGGAATAGTAGTTAACCATTCCATTAATCAATTATTATTATTATTATTATTATTATTATTATTATTATTATTATTATTA
>JAHWFO010004153.1:920244-963732 GCA_023313115.1 Rhysida immarginata
AAAAAAAAAAAACCAAACCTGGCGACTTGCTCTAAGTACGTATTTGCAAAGTTTCGTGATATATTAAATAATACACCTACAATAAAATCACGAAACCGGGACAATCATTTGTGGACAACCTGTATAATATCATCTCGATTCCTACTGGAGAGATCCATACGTTCTTTTGCAGGTACAGTCATCAAAGGAAAATAATCCACACTTGAATTTTACAGTAAGTTTTACCATTTCAGTATTAATTTATTTTTAATAATTTAATATTACATTTAGAGTTAACATTATTAAGATTATTAAATTTAAATAATTATAATTAAAAAAGCTATTAAAACAACACATTAGCATGAAATGTAATATTAAGTATTAAACTCCGCTGGATTATTTCCTTTGGATGACTGTACAAGCGGAAGGTCTTACTGTTCAGTTTAATGTAATAAAACCAAATAGGAAATTTTTAACATACGACATTTTGCAGTATCAGCGACGATATATTTTGAAGCTGAATCTATTTGAAAGATTGTTATTTAATTTTATATAACCAAAAAATTGTATATTTTATATTTCTTAAAATATAGAAGACAGTCTTACAATTCAGAATATTTTCAAAAAATATTCTTAATGTCCACAAACACCCCCTTTTTTTTTTATTAAATTTAATTACTTTTTTTTTTAATAAACATGTTAATCAACAAATAAAACTAGTCAAGAACTATACTGATGATATCTCATATGCTCATAGGAAGTTGTAATGGATTTCCCCCTTTTGATTTCACCAACGTCTTTTTTTCTGAGGAACGTTTACAATTGTCGTCGAGTATCCATTTTTCAAGAACCAAACGGGACCTCTAAACATTGCTTTGCAGAGAAGTTCTTTTCGACACGTGCGTTCAGATTACTGGGGGGTAAAAATACCGTCATCCTAATTGTTGTGGACGGAAGGAGAGGCAGAAATATTTTTGTCCCTCCTTAAAAAGAAGTCACAAGGTGTCAAAACATTCGGATAACGCTGTTTCCATTAATGGGGGGGGGGGGGTTCTAGAAATTTAGGCGTCGACTACTAAGTTCATTTTGCGCCTTTTACACAAGTTATATCTGTACGCAGCCCGGGACAAACACAAACATCCATGCCCACGGCGGGATTCGAACCCACGGCCAGACGGACTCGAGAACTAGAAAGCCTACGCCCTAGCCCTCTCGGCCACCCGGCCGGCTTCCATTAATGGCGCAAATCGAAACACCTGTAGCAAAAATGGTAAAAACGGCAAGCCAGTTAATTTTTTCATCAAGATGGTGCTCTACTACATATTTCCATGCGGATGCTTGCAGATACCTGAATGATACCTAGGATGTTGAATTGGCTGTGCCAGAAATAATCTCTTAACGGTGCACTGCCCCCGCCAATAAAGATTTCCAAACGAAACTTTATACTTTTCTTCTACGTTAGGTTATTTTTCCACGTAGTTACCCGAGGCATTTAGGCATTTACCATAACCTACAGCAAATTTTGGAATTTTCTAATCTTCCGGTCCATTCTTCGTATTTCTGCTCTTCCTCACTCGCAAAGCTTTTTCTCCCAAAATAAACTTTCAGTCACCTAAAAAGGTAGAAGTCACTAGGGACCAAATAGAATTTAATAGCATCGCCATAATAACACTCTTTTCATTTGTCGATTAATTTCGCGTGGTCGCACACTCAGGAAGAGTGCTGCCAATTTTATACCAAAATTTTGAAAAATCCGCTAACAATGTTATAATCGGATTTCAGATGTAAACAAAAAGAAAGACACCCGAGCTAGGCAAGCATTATTTGTTGGATACTCACTAGATAGAAAAGCATAAGATTATATGACCTACAGAGTGGATTTTTTGCGGATTTTTAGCAGGAATTTTTTTTTTTGAGTTGGCAACAGTGCGCAGGAATCTGACAGTTCTCCTCGGCCATATTTGCTTTTACTATTTAGTGGTTTCTATTCGAAATGGTTCGAGTCCTTCTATATATTATTAAAAAATGAATTGAAATTAAAATTCTTGCTTATTCTACATTAATATGCTCCTTAAGAAATACAAAATATAATGTTAATACATAAACTTGACTACGTGAATAAGAAGCGCTAATGTTAATTCCCTGATTTTTGGTACTGGTTGAAGAAATAGATTCTTTTAGACGAGAATGTCAAGCAGTTCGTCACAGAAGACACAGCTAGAAGCTCTGAAATGTACGAAAGACATTATACACCACTTCAAAAAGTGAGATTAAATCGTACGGATATACAGTACAAGAAACTCATTAGAAAGGCGAGATCTCCATTGTTGATGCTTTTTGAAAAACATTCCCGACATCTGTATGAATTCTCCAGCGCGAGCTTTTAAAGTCTGTTCGATGTAATTGAATTCCATCTAATTAATTTTCTGCCATTATGGCATATTTCCTATATTTATATTTTTGCCTTCAGAAATCGAATCACAAACCTCACTTTCAGGGGCGGTATTTTCAAATTTCTTTTCGTTTTAAATACACACGGATCAGTCATCTTCAACTGGCCGGATTCGTCATCTAAAAGTGCAACGCAAACGGGTACTACTTTTCCAACAAAGCCAACAAGGTAGCCTACTTAATCTCGACATTGAACAGAGAACAATCCAAGATGAGCAAGGTTAGGCAGGAAAACTGTCAAACGTGTCCTCGATTGGCGATGAACTTGTCAGGAATTAGAGGAAGCAAAACTTTTTATTTACTTTACGTGGTGTCGGTTATATAACCATGATTATCTTTGAAATAAAATAATCAATAACTATAGATCCTATTAGATAAGACTAACATTAAACTTCTGTGTACAAACAACAAGAATGAAGTTTTAACTACAATTCTAACACTAGCCTTTGCTAAAACATACGCAAGCCACATGGCGAGATAGATTGGATAAGTGTACACCACTTGCGCAGCAAAACGTATCATTTTTTTTCTCTCTTTATCGTTGGAAGAGGAAAAAATAAACAACGTTTTTAGTTGTTAAATTAAGTACGAAACAACCTTTTCTATTTCAAGGTTTCTTTACTCGATTACGTGAAAAAGGTACGCTCATCATTTTCTTCCCACAATATATACCAATTAAAGAACCCTCTCATTAATCTTCAAACCTATCAGACATTCACTTTATCTATGCGACAATATTTCATAAAACTGTCGCATTTTATAACAACTGTTTCTAATTGGATCCTATAAATTTCCTGTTATCATTAATTAGTTTTATTTTACGAGGAACCAACACTTGTTAATATAATGAGCGCAAATTTCCTCATGACGAAAACGGATTTTGTGAACACAATAAATACTGTAGGCAAAGACCTAATACAACAGATAAATGAGAATAGAAGCGGAAATTGGGGTTGAAAACGTGTAATCAAATGGCACGTGCGATACTTTTTATGATTAAAATAATTAATATACGTTGGGGTAATAAAACGAATTATAATAATAAATATCACCCACCTCAACCAAACTAAAAGATTAACAAAAACATTTTTGAGCCAACTACAGAATTTCTCATTTAATAAAGTTAAACTTTTCAATCACTAAAAAGTGTCATTATCCTTACATTTTAAATTCCTTGGTTATTGTAGTAAGTTGTTTTTTTTTTTTTTTTTTTTTTTTTTTTTAATCAAATTCTTGATAATAACTTTAAGGCCACTTTTTATCGTACTGACTACAGAAATATTATTAAAGGATCCCTTAAAGGATTAAAATTTTAAACTGTTCTAAGGATATTTTAATATTTTAATTTGACTTTTTCCTTTGGATTTCGTTTTCGTTTTATGGGTGGTTCCTCTAAGAATTGTTTTGAAGTTTTTTTTTAATTTTTATTTTTTTTATCTTTATCATTAATCCTACTTTGGGCTCTCGCCTTTAAGGGGACAACAAGGATCGGTTCCAGCAAAATTATATTTGTGCGTATGATCCCACTGTTGCTATTACATTATAAGTAACGGAAAAATGGAGCTTCTTAGAGGTTTTACAATGTCCGTCCGTGTATCCCCTTCATATGTTCTACATTTTTTGACTTAGAAGATTGAAATTCGGAATGTAGCTCACCATGGGCATATCCTATTTAATTTGGTTTTTGATTGGTCCACTGGGGTGGAAGTTAGATGGGATCATCTGGTATCATAACCCCCTAGATAGTAAAAAGAGTGAAAATCGGTATGCAAATTTCTCTAGACAAGATTTCTATGAACTTTGGGCCAAATTTATTCCAGTAGGGTCGGAATTGTGGGGATAGTGCAGGGGATAGTGAGAATCCTAGTGGTCATGTAGTCTTTTTCAAAGAGGCAACATCTAGCATATGATGTCATTCGATCGGAAATGATGAGAAACGAAAGAAGCTATAGTTCTTTTTCCATTTTCTAAATACTACATTCGAAAAAAAATGTATGCTTAAAAGAAGTAAAAAGGTTAAAAAATAGTTGAACTCAGGGCTTTCGCTACTTTCCTATAACCTCCTCGGGGGGATTAACTTCTTGTTACTATTAATTAATCTACCAATTTAAATTTATATTTTTTTGTAAGCCAATAAGAATTTATTATTTAATTCGAAAGTTAATTAATAGTTTATTTCTGTAAAAAAATTAAATAAATACGAAATAAGCTTTTTAATGTATAAAATCATATTGGTTTACAAAAAAAATCTAAATTAAGTTGATAGATTAATAACACTTTTTACTGATTAAAAGGTTTAACTTTTATTAAATGACAAATTCTGTAGTCGGTTCGAAAATATTCTTTTTTTTTCCTGTTAAATCATTAGATTGGTTGAGATTGCTTATATTTATTTATGATTATTATTATTAATAATAATTGGAAAATGGTCTTTGGAGGATTTTTTCACGCCATCACCTCCGATATTAATTAATAAATAGAGAAAAATAGTAAAGAAAATTCCACGGCCTGGACTCGAACCAGGGACCTTTTTTCTAGCTTTATTTATTTATTTATTTATTTATTTATTTATTTATTATTAGTATTTATTGCTGCTTCTTCTTAGATAAGATTTCGCGTCTCGATATTTTCAAAGTGGATTGATTCCTGAGTAACAGAGTATTTTATTGACTTTGGTATTTTTTTTTTTCGTAACAGTTACAATTTTTACATCATACTAAATTTTGACATGCAGAAAGATATCCTATTCTAATTGCATCTGCAATCATTGACCTACATGTGTATTATAATGTATATCAATCCCTGCAATCATTGAGTTTGGCCCTATTGTGAGTACCTCTGGGACTTCATCCAGAGGTCTTTCCAAATCAACAGCAACAACAATAAATAAATAAATAAATAAATAAATAAAAAAGAGGAAATTGAAATGTGAAGAAAATTACATAGGAAAAATATTCTATTAAAAAAAAATAAATCGAAAACAGAGAACATCTGCTTTAAACGGAAGAGAGGCAAGCCGACTGTGACGCCACTTGCACACAGCCAAATAAACTTCTCCGCCCTCGCTTTTAGCGAGAAAAGCTTTCTGCAGCAAAGTCGACATTCAGGGAAGAGAGAGGGAGAGAAAATAGAAAGACAAACGAATCAACGAAGCCAATCGCAGCTTGGTTGGTGGTGGGGGCGGCTCTAAACTAAATGCTACGGGCGACAAGAAGATTATAGGCGACATTCAGGCCCATAAGTTATAGTAAAGGCGACCGGCGTCCGAGTGAATGCGTAGAGCAATCGGCGACGTGAGAATACCGGCCGCGAACAGTAAGTTGAGGGCATCTTTCTCCTTTATTCTGCTAAACTCTTTGAATTTATAAACTTTATTTCCATAAAACGCAATTTTTTAAACTGGCTAGCTTTAAGGGGAATTACAGTGATGCAAAGTATTTCCTTTAGCATTTCTCCTTTCCGTTTTTTAATATATTTTTTCCGCATAATCAATTTCATCAAGTTATTCTATGGATTCGCTTTCCCGTCAGCTTTCACAATGCACCATCTTAGTTTTTATAAATTAAAATTCAAATTATATTCTATGACTTAGAAAAAACAAAAACAAAAACAAAAAAAACAAACTTTAAAACTCAATACACGATCATAACAAATCTTGTAACTTTCATCTCAAACTTTATTAAAATTAACCAAAAAGTGTATCTTGAGGAAGGTGATGGCTGTTTCAGAGTTTTCCCACCCTGATTCCTTAGAACAGAAACTAGGTTAACATTCAGAGAATGGATTAAAAAAAATATTTAAAAATTTTTTCGCTTGGAACGTTAATTTTTTTCTCTTCCCTTTATTTTCTTTTTCTTTTTTTCCGATCCCAGTAAATTTTACCATTTATACCCCCCCCCCCCTGCACCCGAAGTGAATACATCAAAAGTTGAAATTAAGAAACTTGTTATGCTATCTAAGAAAAGCAAATAATAACTGATAATTAAAAAAGAAAACAAAATAAAAATATAGCTAAGAGCTTAGCATAACTAACGTTAACACAGGTAAATATAATGTAAATATTTTTTGCAAAACAAACTTTTGTTAAAGTTCTCATTCTGTTTTATTACTCAAACGAATCATATTACTAACACTGCCTGCACTTGCCTGAAAAAGACACCATCTCTCTGAACATTATTAACTTAACACCATCTGAAAATCAACGGTTTCATGATATGAATGCTAAAATTTGTATCTGGTTACTAGAAAGACAAGAACTTTGTAATATCAGCTATTGTCATCACCAAAAATGAATACTGAATTGACGACACATTGAAAGAAAAAAAACAGTTGAGAATGCTTGATGCTGCATTACCATAATGATGTTAATTAAAAGCACAGTCACCATATTTGTAAAATCAGTCATTCTTTTACCAATTGTTTTCGAGTTTTTTGATTTTGACTTCAGATTTGGATAGAACATCAAAAAATAAGAAAAAGTTATAATAGGCACTCATCTTATCTATTTCGAGAACATGGCCAAAATGATGGTTAAAATTAAACATTTTGGTTCCGCGGCCCGACTCTAAGGACCAAAATGTTATTTTTTATCCACCATTTTGGCCGTATTCCCGAATAGGATGTGTGCTTATCATAACTTTCAGTTACTTTTTGATGCTCTATCCGAATTTGAAGTCAAAATCAAAAGATTCGAACAAAATTGGCAACGGAACCCTGCAAATTCCATTTCTTCAAATGCAAATATGGCCAATCGCAATCTCTGTGGAAAAATCTTTTTCCAATAACAATTTCCTTCTATTCAACAAATCATTGTCATGTAAAAACCAAATGTATTATGACATGGATTGCAATATTCATGAATACACTTCATCAAGCTCAAGGCATTTTCGTTTGGATTTCAATATTTTTATCACTTTTACTACAGATAAGGAAATTTATAGCAGTTGAGCAGATCTTGACCACAAAATACAAGGTCACATTTCAAACAAGTATTGGATTTCAACTTAAAAAAAAAAAAATGGAATTTTATTACAAAAGAGAATTATTAACCAGATAGCAAACCTCGGTTTCTGCTATTAACTAATACTAGCTGCTGTATCTTTTTCTTCTGCAGCAAAATTTGCCTTTTAAGAAAAGGAAAATAAATATTAAATAAGAATCAGCAAATGACTCAAAGGATTCCATGCAAATGTAAATTACAGAAACTTGTAATATTCATAAAAAGAAAAATAAATTGCAGCAAAACTGGTTCAAAGAAAGATAATCACCTTGATAAATACATATTCAGAAATAAAATCTCACCTTTAAAATTATCATCCCTTATCACATTTTCAAAGGCACAATCGAATAGAATTTTTTTTCAAATCAATAGCTGTTTACAACTGTTGCTATAAATTTTTTTTTAGTGACAATTGTAAACTATGCTTTGAATCCTTATCTGGGGGGGAAAAAACAAACAAACATCATAAAAGTCAAGTTTAGAAAACCAAGAAGTTATCAGAAATAAGTAAATTTTTATGGATACAATAATATAAAGATTTTTATTAGTCTTTATAGGTTTTAGAAAAAAAGATTCCTTTAAAACATATCTCTGTAATAATGTTGTTGTTTTTTTCTTCTAGGTGAAGAACGATGCATTTGATGGTAACGAACAACAAAATGTTCTCCCAACTGTCTCTGGCGTAGTGAATGTTATGGAAAAAGGCGGGTCCACAAACTTTGTTCAACATGAACATAATCAGAGCACAGTCCTGGAACCTTTGACCAATAATCACCACAATGCTGATGCCATAGATCTGCACGTCATTTCAGCAAAGGAAACATACAAGAGACTTTGTTCTTGTGAAGAAGAAGGCAGAACATGTCAGTGTAGAGCAGGTGTAAGAGATGGTAATGCCAATTTAAAATACGAATCTTGGGGACGGTGGAAGAATGTGGCACTTATAGTTGTGACGGCTTTAGTTGGAATATGGGCTGTAGTTTACATCACCCTCAGCCAAATTAAAGTATTGTAAATACATGTATAAACTGCTCGACGACCAAATGTAAGCGCAAGCGTGAAAATTTTGGACTGTAAAAATTTATTCTATAATGATATATATTTTTAAACAAAAATAAATCATGTTTTGAAAAAAAAAAAAAGTCAATTTTATAGCAGAATTTTTATTGTCATAAGAGCCAGAATTGTGATAAATATACAGTACTGGATTAAACTCTTTTGAGGCCTTTATCCCTCTTTTTCTACTTTCAGCAACATATATAGTTTACATAAAGATACGACAAAGAATTCTGTTTTATTTACTCTTATCAAAGGTTTGATAAGCTTCATTTTTTTAAATTAAAAAAAAAAAGCAATGTATTATATATTTACTCTCTGATGGGCCAAAATATTCAACCTGATCACAAATGGGCCAGATCTCTTGATCCACAGGTAAATATTTATTGAACACAAATTACAATAATGAACATAATGAACTAACAAACATAGGAATGCCATATAGATCTTACAATATACATTACAAGTGGAATTTCACACCTCATGGACAACATGCTCGATGTGTGCTCCGTTCATCTGTACAACATGACGAAGTCTGAGGGTGAAGTTTTGCAGCACTCCGCCTCGCATCTCATTGTCAACCAGTGCACAAGACTCGGTGATTGTCTGACGGACCTCTTCCATGGTGCGGGGGAGTGTGCTAAGCACCTCCTTAAGGAACCCCCTACAGAAAGAAGCCACAGGGGTTAAGGTCAGGACTGGTCGGTGGCCAGCTGAATCTGTCGTTGAAGAGGTTTGGGAAACGGTTGGAGATGACTTTGTTGTTGACTTGATGGGTCAATTCTGTGCAGGATCCTTAAGGAGAAGGTGTTCAGCACATGCCCCTGCACATAGAAGAGGTCCGTCAGGCAATCGCCCAATCTTGTGCACTGGTTGACAATGAGATGCGAGGCAGAGTGCTGGAAAACTTCATTCTCAGGCCTCGTCGTATTGGACAGATGATTGGAGCACATATCGAGCATGTTGTTCATGAGGTGTGAAATTCCACTGTGTAATGTGTATTGTAAGATCTAAATGACATTCCTATGTTTATTAGTTCCTGAGTAATAAACCATTAGAATCGTACGTAATTGACTGAATCACCCTGTACAAGTAGGTATGATTTACTCCCTGGATTCATAGGAAAAATGTTCTTGGCTAATTTTGATATACCAAAAGGCTTCTCAATATGTAATGATTTTCTTTGTATACATGAGGCAAAATTCTATTTGATCTTCTGTTGCTAAATTTGGAAACCTTTGTGGGCTGAAATAAAAAGTATTTAAATACACATTTGCTTATGGATCCAGAATTTTGATGTACCAAATTTGGAATACAGGAAGGAAGATAGGGATATAAAGAAAAGATTGAAGATAAAAAAAATTGTGTATTCTAAGCTATCTGCAATTTTTGAAAAATGTCATTAAAAGGCTCTCATGTGTAATCGTAGTGATAATAAGAATACTTTTATAAATTTGTTAACAGTTCTCATTTACAAACTTGATGCACTAGATATTATATTGGACCTATTCATATTAACATACTTTAAACAAAGATTGAATGATAAAAGCAGTCCAGCTCTGCTATCTTTTCTATCTACAATATAAAGCTTAAACCTCCGTGCATCAATGAGTCTATCAGACATTTTTTGGGGTGCTCAGACACATAGATATTCAGAAGATGGGAACACAAAAGAAGCCAAACCGCTTTTCCACAACAGGGTATTTATTCAGCATGAATACATATTTCAAATGTTAAGCATCCATTTTTCAACACGACTAAAGTTACAGAGTGCCTCAGGGCTATTTATATGCCATAGGAGCCAATCAGGTTCCTTCAAAAATGTAGCTTTTATAATGATGAGCATTTTGATGATTTCAGAATTAAAAAAAAAATGAAACTTCAAAAAATCCATTTTTCAATTTAATTTTCTTGTACATTACCCATTGAAAACCGTTTTGTCATCAAAGCTTTAACAGGAGGCAGCAGCATTTATATTATTTCTTTCCATCAATTTTTGGTGGCTGCTTTTCTTGTCAATGTTAAGCACCAGAAAAAATATGCAATGAATGTTGCAACCTTTTCTCCACAAGCCTATCATCAAAAAATAACCACATAAAACAAGATAAACTACATATATTTAATCGAGAAAAAGGAAGGATAAACCCCTAATATTCAGGAAAGCAATAATGGATATTTATTTTATATCTTTTTCCTCTTAAATAATTTTAGAAAATTTTTCCTTTCTTTTCCAATAGCCACATGGAAAAATTTGCAATTTCCTCCCAGCATAATTGATACGCTTTTATTTAACTTACCTTTCTGTGTAGTATGTCCGCATCTATCTGTCCGAGCCAAATTTTGAAATTGAAATCAATATTAAACCAACTTCCCAACAAGCTAGAGCTAAAACTTGAAACACATACATAGGACCGATGACAATGCATGTTAAAAAAAAAAAAAAATCAACTCTTTTCATTGGTTTGTGTTCTAATGGTACTAATGTTGCCGACTTGTGGAGGGACGATTTTATTGTTAGACCGAAAATTAATTTTACATATTGTTGATGCCGGCTTGAAGAGATATTATAATAAAACATAATAAAAGCATGGTTTGAAAAAACCCTTTCTTTCCCTCTTATCTTGTTCTACTAGATGGTAACAAAATGAAGTTTGGAATTTATTTATTTATTTATTTATTTATTTATTTATTTGAAGGAAATATAGAAGATATCCACCCAGGTCTGGTATGGCCATTGGCCGACAAGTTAGGTCCCTCGGTGGAAGCAATCTAATAGATAGTTATTAAATTGAGAACAATTGCAAGATTGGTAGGATATTACATAGGTGGATTTAATAAGAAGAGTCTTCAGTTTGGATTTAAAGGTAGATATGGAAGGGGTAGTGTGTAATTCGGGGGAAAAAGTATTCCATAGCTTGTATCCAGAGATGGAGACACTGTTATGTTGATAAGTGTATTTTATTGCTAACTTGGATAGGAAATCTTTGTTACATAAGTTATAAG
Organism: Rhysida immarginata; assembly: GCA_023313115.1. Taxonomy (NCBI): domain Eukaryota; kingdom Metazoa; phylum Arthropoda; class Chilopoda; order Scolopendromorpha; family Scolopendridae; genus Rhysida; species Rhysida immarginata. The sequence continues at coordinate 931,733 of JAHWFO010004153.1, forward strand.
AGTGGAAAGGGGAAGAATTATAAAAGTTAGGAGGGAGGCTTACTGAAAACTTATTATTTAAGACTTTATATATGAAGAGAGCTAAGTGAGATGAGTATAAATGGGAAATGGGTAATATTCCTACAGAAGGAAATAGATGGGAGACATGGTCGGATTTATTAAGTTTAGGTAGATTCTTATGAACCATTTTTGTAAACAATGTAATTGTAATAGATTTGATTTGGTGGTATGACTCCAGAATTGAATTCCATATATAAGTAAAGATTGTATTAGTGTGTAATATAGGAGAAGTAAGATCTTTTTTGGGAGGAAGTGGAGGCAGGAAAACATGCTTAAACGTTGATTTAATGAGGATGAGAGGATATTTATATGGGAATCCCATGAAAGGTTGTGTGAGAGATTGATGCCTAGAAATTTAACATTTTTAGAAGGTTTAAGGGTCAGATTATTGTAAATTAGAGAGAAGTTCAGGAGATCTAATTTTTTGTTACGTTGATGAAAAATGATGTAAGTAGACTTCTCGATATTTAAATGTAAGCTATTTAATTTGTTCCAGTTTGATAGGTTGTTGAGTATATGGTTAATTGTGTGTTGGATTAGTGATAGAGATGAGTCAGCATATAATAAAGTAGCGTCATCGGCGTATAAAATAGTAGTGAGAGGAGTTAGAGCTAAAGGTAAATCATTTATGAACATGTTGAAGAGCAGTGGTGATAAGATTGAACCTTGAGGGACACCGGTATTTCGGGTTAAAATGGAGGAAGAGATATTGGATAGAGTGAGTGAGTATTATCTGTCTTTTAAAAAACTTGCAATCCATCGAAACGGTAAACCACAAATGTTGAAAAAATGAGTAAGTTTAAATAGGAGGAGATTATGGGGGATAGAATCGAAAGCTTTTGAGAAATCAAGGAACAGCCCCATGACAATTTTGTACTTGTCATGTTGGTGATTCCACGAGTTCATAACAGCTGTTGTAGTGTTACGTTTGGGGGTAAAGCTGTGTTGCAAGGAGGAGAGCAGATTATTAGTATTACGTAAGAGGATAATCGGGAGTTGAAGAGTTTTTCAAAAATTTTGGCATACCAGGGCAAAATGGAAATTGGTCGGTAGTTGAAGTCGGTGTGGTTGCCTTTTTTATGGAATGGCAGAACTTTAGCGAAGCGGAGGCAATTTGGATAGATGCCTTGAGATACAGAAATGTTGAAATATAGGGAGAGGGGGTTGAGAACCCAGTGCAAGCCGAGATTAGGAATATAGAGCAATTAAAGTTGTATATGAATTAAAACCAGTCCACCCAGAATTTTACTTGAAATATTCTATTTCTTCTACCAAAACGCTTCAGTTCAAAGTATCATGTACAAAATGTCTCAAAACCTACTGTAGAGATATTTATAAACTACAAGCACATTTTGCTAAAGGTTGTTAGAAATCTGAATAACTACAGTTTTGAAGATTCCAATACTGTTGCATGTGCATCAATCACATATCATCATGGCATTATTATTATTATTATTATTATTATTTTCAGAACCTCTTTAACTTGTGATTTTTGTAAGATCTATAATGAAATAAGACATATGATTAAATGTAAACAATTATAAGAAAATCTATTTTACACTAATATAACTATTAAGTTTAAATTACAGCACACTATTTGATTAATCAAATAATAATCAGAATGAAGGCATAAGTCTTTGAAATACATATCTGGCATTCTATACAGGGTGATTTATATCGAATGTAAAATACTTAAAGGGGGTATTATAGAGGTTAAGATAAACACAAAACGTCCTATGAACATGGGTTCAAATATGAACGATAACTGAGATATGAACAGAAATAAAAATGCCGCCACCAAGATCAACAAGTGAATAACTCAGATTCTGTAAAGCCTAGATTAATGAAATTTGGAGGAATAACAGAGTACATAAGACTGTGTATACCTTTAAAATTTGATCTAATTCTAACAAGAAGTTTCCGAGTTACTCATTCAACATCATAATACGTACGTGTTCACTTGTGAGTACTAACTAGCACTTGTCACAATTTTGACTGTGTAACTCGGAAACTTCTCGTTGGAATTCAATCAAATTTTAACGGTATACACAGTCTTATGTACCTTGTTATTCCCCCAAATTGCATTAATCTAGGCTTTACAGAACCTGAGTTATTAACTTGTTGATCTTGGTGGCGGCATTTTTATTTCTGTTCATATCTCAGTTATCGTTCATATTTGAACCCATGTTCACAGGACGTTTTGTGTTTATCTTAACCTCTATAATACCCCCTTTAAGTATTTTACATTCGATGTAAATCACCCTGTATGTTGGATGTTTTTATGGGGTAAGAGGTTTTTTTTTTTTTCCCTTCCTATACTGGCCATTGCACATCACGGTTCCTTATTTTTCATTATTCAAATGATATTTGAAAACTTGTCATTATCTCATCTTAACTCATCTCTGACAGATGCATCATGATTTGTGCAGCTCAGGATTCGTTATCCCAAAGCTCCTTCACACCCCCCTCTCTCTCCAGTGGTGTCCTAAGATCTTTGATGCATTCTGCTGATGTGCAAAATTTTTGTTAATTTCCTTAATTCAGAAATTCAATTTGGAAACTTTTATATATGACATGTGAATATTTACACTTTCTTTTAAAATGATGTCTGTGATTGTAGCTTACCTTTAATGATGCTATTAAGTTGTGATGATCTTCATAGCTTTTACTGTGGTAATTTGTGGCCAAATCAAATTTAAATAAGAGAATTTTCATCTGTAATAAGACTATAATGAATAGTGTATATATGGTTCAATGATGTCCAACAGTAAATAAGAACAAGCACCAAAACAGTATTGTCAAAAATTTTTTTATACCAAAAATATGCTGGAATGTTTACAAACAATTATTAGAAGCATATTTAAACTTCCTTCAGATACAGTAAATACTTTATGACAATGTAAAAATATTTTTCTCTAATGAAAACAGCAGAGTTTAATTGTTTTCCCATTTAAACTTAAAAAATATAAGAAAATCACAAAAAACAAAGCAACAAATGTTTGTATTGGTGATACAGCGTATTAAAAAAACATACTAAAAATTATTCATGAAAAATATTTGAATCTCATTGTACATTGTAAACAAACATCAGGCATTTCTAAAGACTTTCCCAGAGTTTTTAAGAAGCACGTTATCGTATCTGTTTGAGTATTCAGATAAAATAACAGGTGCCAAATTCTGGCACTCAAATGGCTAACAACATTTGTAAGTACAGTAGATTAATTAACCGATCTACATAGTTGTTTTCTTATTTTATTTAATTTTTCTCTTTTACCATATACTGGCAGAATTGTTGGTGTGCTATTTTTTATTTTCATAAGGTGAATACAGGCAATCAAGTATCTACTTTTACAACTTTTGTCATCTTCCACGATTTTTTATTTTTTTTTACTTCATAAATAAACATAACTATTTAACTTTTAACACAAATTTTTTAAGATTTATGAAATATACCTTCTCCAAAAATCAATTTCAGATGAACTCTTCACAATTTAAAATAAAAGGAAGGAAAATTTTACCACTGTGGACATGAGTATAGCTAAGTAGCAAGTATCCTAAAGACTGCCAAGCAGTCAAAGTGGAAACCCAATGGTAGACCAGGCCAAAGAAAAATCCTAACAGAACTAATTTTTCAAACAAGCTTATCAAACTTGAAGTGTAGCCTCTTCTGTTTTCTCACAATAACAATAAATAAATAAATAAATAAATAAATAAATAAATAAATAAATAAATCCAATGGCACTTTTAAAATGCAGCATATACTGCAATTTTTAAAATACGGGAGTGAGAATTTTTTCATACTAAACCTGTTGCTAATGGCAATGGCAATAAAGATCATGACCATAAGCGCAGCTCTACAGAGCTTGAAACTAAATCAAAATTGTTAGATAATATGAAGGAGAACTGGCCAATCTTTAAGAGATAAAATAAGTGGACTCTACCATCATTAATATCAAAAAGATGTGCCACCAATTGCAGTAAATAGGTTTTTTTTAATAATAAAAATCAATTTTCTTAAGTTTCGACTTGTGTAAAGGTTCCCACCTAGTTACGCAAGTTTTCTTTGCTCTCTCCCCAGCAAATTATATCACCAGTAATCTTTTCTCCCATCCCCTTTCTTCTAGTGTGGTTTGGTTATAACCTAACACCTTATCAAAGATTAGAAAATGCCAATAAATTTTAATACAAATATGTCAAATTAATGCTTTTAAAGAGAATGAGCTTCTTAAAAATGCTAGGAAGAATTCTGAACAAAAATTCTGGATAGAATAACATTCAACTTTAATTTAAATATTTATTAAATATAAGCCTCTTTTTTTAAACTGAATTATTAACTGACAAGTACAGTATAAAGAAAGAAAGCGAGAATTATCTTGAAAGAAAAATATTTTATGTATTATTTATTACAAAAAAAGCCACCAACAAACAAATTAGAACAGCAATAGAGATGATTAGTGGAACATCATGTCAAAGAATCAGGCTGTTACATGTTCAATAGACTTGTTGCTTATTGTGTCATCTTAATATTTACAGGCCTTTATAGTTAGACTACAAGATTTTGATTTTATATGGTTTAAAAAAAACAAACAAACAATAACTTCATCTACTTTTGATTAACATTACCAATAGATTTGATGATAACTGATAGTGATGCTTTTTTTTTTCTTTTATATAACTACTGGGCATTAGGTATCTACTAAGACCAATGGAAAATGAAGTGCCACTATCGGGTTTGGTAGAGAAGCATCACTGCGAGGATAATGGCATTTCTTATTTCTTGATGCTATCCTAATGTAGTACCCAGATATACATCTAGATTTATAACAGGCTATACTCTGACTGATTCATTTTGAGTCTAAAATAGATTATCATCCAGGAGACTTAAGTCAATATGTTTTTATCAATTGCATCCACATAAATTGCAGATTTTTTTTAAGTTGAAAGAAGGTTATTTTGAAATTATAACAACTGTTGGATTTAACTTGAAAGTAATTAGAAAGCTCTATGGGGCTTTTGTTTTTGTAAGTGGGAATGATTGTAAGTCGAGAGTACACCTGTAAATAATCATCAGAGTAATCTATAGTAAATGAATAGATTATTTTCGTTCATTTTTAAAAATGTTAAAAAAGGAATAAGAATTACATTTTATCCAATTGAGAATCACTGATGCTGTGACCTTAATTGCTCTTCTCAAGCTATATTTCCTTTTCTCCCTAATGATTTCAATCAGAATACTAAATTTGATTTCACATTTCTTTCCTTCATTTTTTGTACATGTGAAATTCTTGTATAGAGAATATTTTTATTTCAACTAAGATATCCTGGTGTTCTTCATATAAATTGTTACCATATGGATGGGCAAAGAAACCACTATAAAAGTTTATAAAATTATGTGCTTATTAGCTAGGCAATTGTCACAGCAACTAATCATCGGAGCACATTTTATGCAAAATACATTCAAATTTTACTTTTTCAAATTGTTTTTTTTAAAACAAGACAAACTGATGCTGTTTTGATTTATAATGTAAGACAAGCAGTCATTTACCTAAAATCATGATTAAAAATAATGAAACGATTCATCCTCAATTAAAAAGTAGAGAGGATTAAGAACTATCTGTATAGAGACTGGTAATGAGTTAAAACTATGAATCAAAACCTTAAATAATGCATTATATAATAATACATTGGAAATACTTCCTATTAAGAAACAAGAGCATGAAATGCCTAACCACATTCTGTTCGACATATGTATCATGATGCCATTGCTAGTCATCTCTATAAGCAAGAAACCTTTTCACTGAATCACTAAAGAGCTGAACCCATTAAAATATATCTACAAGAAATTTATGTAGGTTTTTATAAAAACAACATTTCAAAGGCAAAATTAAATGCAAACTAATCAGTAAGATTATAAAGTGACATAGGAACAACAAACAGTAAAAGCCACAACACAACTGAATCATTCAGTTTTCATTTGTAAAACAAGATGGCATTTTTTTTTTTTAAAGCATAAACTGCAGACTTTATTACATTCAACAGAGTTCATAGAGATTCATAAAACAAATTTTGTTGCAATAAATAACAAATAAAAAAAAAATTAAATACAGTTTCAATTAACAAATTTTGCTGAAAAATAATCTTATTTTTCTGAAATGATATGTTTTTAAAATTCATCTTTTTTTCTTTTCTTCCTCCATTTAATACATTCAAACATTGGGTGACTTAAATTGCTTTGCTCAGCCCAGACTTATCAAATGATTATAAAAATTCTTGCCGAGTAGCCAACATTTCATCTATTGATAACTCGGAAAGAGAATTGTGGTACAGTAATAATTTTAAATACACCCAATGTTAGATAACAATTTTTTTCAAGCTTCTTTTTAGACCTTTTAAATGGAATAAAAATAAATAATTCATAAAACAAACTCTATACATTTATAAAAATGAGATACGCTTAAGTTTGGTTGATATTTAAATAAAACAATATGAAGCACTATCACCTTAAAACTTTCAAAGATTATCATTTAGCCTATAGCAATTAACACTATTTTCATACATAAATACAAATCAGACAATTAAAAAAACTTTAATAGAACATATCAAAAACCATTAAAATGAAACATCACACACAAAAACATCCATTTACTGGATCCACACAAACAGCTGATGAATTAATCAACTCTAGGAAATCAATCGTTTATTTAAGGACGAGTGTTTAAAAAATCAATGGTCAATATAATTTCCAGACAACTACACCGACCATACTAGCAGGCTTGTATGTCTGCTAATGACAATGCTTATCAAAAGATACATTTATATATAAAAGTTTCTCTTTTGCTATAACAAACTGAAAATAACAAAACAAGCAATCAAATCAAATCAAATCAAAGCCAATCATGATTAAAGTTTATACACCTCAGTAGTGTAAGATGCTATTGAGTTCTGACTAGAAATCCACATATACATACATTTGCTAATCTTATTAGCAATATGGAAATTTATTTTGGTCAGTTTCTTCATAGTAACAAAAATGCACTTCATATTTAAAGTCAACCCTTTCCCCACCCTTAACCCTTTAAGTACACTATGTAAGTAAGACAACATCAAATATTATTATTATTATGTGACAATAAACTAAAGCATTTGTTATTTTGTGTTTGGACTCTCCTATGTGACATCCATCAATAAAAAGCCTATGTTATAAGGCCGTTTGACTTTAGTTGTGCAAATGCAAACTGTGAATATTGAAACACTCAAAACAAAAAACAGATCTCATGAAATATCACTCTGATAATCAATGATAAACGAAATAACCCAGACCTTGATTTTATGAATTCCTTGAAATCGATTAGAAATTATTTCCTCTGAAAGCATTAATTTCAGAAAAATGCATCCTAAATTAAACTTCCTAAGTAGGATAAAAATTGTTATCACAATGAAGTGGGAATATATCACAATAAACCAATACTGGAAAATGGCACAAAATAAACCATAAAAATACACTCGTTATATGTTCCAATCACTAGGCACAAACCATTAAAAATGGAAGCACACAAATTAGAAATCCTAAACTGATCAACAAGCAATTACAAAAGTATATCACATCGTCACATCGTATATTACTTTTACTTGATGTCATTATAACATCGACTATCTTCATAGTTCAAAGGAAAAAAAACCCAAAAAAACTCAATAAATACAGTATAATTCTGCTTAAGTCGAAGTGACAGGGGACCATGAAAATCATTCAACTTATCCGGAATTCAACTTAAAAAACAAGCCCAAAATGAGGTTGAATTAATGGTCATGTGATTATTGATAACAAGTATGTGGACAATTTATTTGCCGAAATAAGATTTTTGCCTGCTTTAAATTTTTAGATACACTCAGTCTAAATTGTTACCATTATGATTCATGCACTGTAATCTGCCTGGTTTTAGTTCATATAATACGATGATATTTTTCATCAATCAAAGAATTATCAAGTTCATCTCTGATTGGTTATCTCGCATTAATTTATTTTTATTCAATTTTTTTCCCTAATGTTTCTTGGCTAAAACTTAATTGACTTATCCGGAATTATAAAAACACACACTGACTTAAATGACAAAATTCAAGTAGGTGCAGGAATTCAAGTGTAATTCTACTTAAGTGGATTTTTGACTTAAGTGACTTTGACTTAAGCGGATTATACTGTAATAATCTGACTTTGTTAATAATACAGGGTGTCTACACCAAAATGCCTTAATTTTGTTAAGTTTATTAAAAATAAGATATGCTTTATTTTTCAATTTGTCTCATCTGTTGTGTATAACAGGAATTAAAATTTCTATTGTATAAGGCAGGAGTTGAAATTCCCACTACTGTGAATGCTGTTGTAGTAGGTGTGAAAATGGAATTCTTTCAAGAAAACCTCAAATTCCATCAATTTTTATGATGCAAAGAGAGTTTTTAACAACATACCAGACAAGAAAGTATAAGCATGGCATTAAAGTTTCTAAATACCAGGACGTCTGAAAATCGATATGTCATGCTTCATGGGAATTTTAGATGCCACCGGCAACTCACAAAAGAAAGCTGCTGCAGGTAACAGAGGCTCACATGGAATTTACTTCATTAAAAAAAAAAACCCCAAAAAATCCATAAAACATGATGCTCTTAGGACTTATATTTAGGAATACAATTTCCTTAATTTCATCAGTTAGGTATTGGGAGAAAGATAAAATTGAATGACATAACATTTTGGTGTACATACCCTGTATAATAATAATTTTGTTAATATCGTTCTCTTTAAAGAAAATTATTTTCCCTTAAGAAAAATTTATAATATCAATAAAAGCTATCAAAAGGAGTACTATACAGTAAACATTAAAAGTAAATTCAGGGATGACTAGAATATTAAATGAAAGGATTTAAAAACATTAAAACACAAGGACTAGTATTTGCAGCAAATTAAAATCGTAAGTTTGAGAAAAAAATTTCAGTGACTTAATTTGACATGAGGAGGAGCTGTTGTGAACAGGGGGAAAACATCTCAGTTTTTACTCTCCAACTCAAAACCAAAACTAAAGAGCTAAAATACATGCTAATGATTAACTAACAATTGTAAGTATCTCTTAATGATTGTTATTAACTTCCTTTTATATCCTTTTCAAAAACTAAGAGGTTTCATTCCTCTTTTAGGAAATATGAAATTAACCAAGATTACACTTATCCTGTATTCTAGCATTAGCTGATACAAGTTTGTCAGTTCTAGGAAGAAGCCAATTTTCAATAAATTACTGAGACTGGACTATAAAACTTAAATATTTTTAAACAATCATCCAGTGGAATCTAATTTATCTTAAGCAAAGATTTTATTCTCCGTAGCTATCACTATTTTAAAGCATAGATTTTAAACTGAATTTCCCCCCCACGAGCAAACCATATTTTATAACATGAGCCACTGTTGTAACAATTTTTTAATAATGAAGATTCTGCACGAAATTAAACAATTAACTGTGATATATTCTAATTTTATAAGCAGTTAAGATCAACAATAAAATAAATCATTAATATAAAAGATACCTAATTTTCAATATGACTCAAAATAATAAATTCAATGACAAAATAAGATAAATATTTTCAAAAATATAAAATGCAAATCATAGTTTTTGTAAATATGCTCTATTTTTTTAATATCTTGCACGATACATTAATCTAGACCAACTATATGAAAAATGACTAAAATGACAATGTAGTCAATAAGTAGAAATGGCAGCTAATCTTCATTCCCTTCTTGTTTGATTTAAAAAATACAAGCAAATCTTTAAGTTAAAAAAAATTTCAATTTTCCTCACCTTCTAAATTAAAGTTCTAAATACCTGATCAAAAAAATATCATTACATGATTATCACCTGAGAAAAACTTGTCATGAAGTCATTACTATCAACTTACACTCTTACTTATTTAATACTTTAATCAGAAACTGGAATAATTTTCAACAGTCTACTAACATCAACAATAATTAATGTATAAAAATCAAATCAACTCAAAAATAATGACTGGAAATGCTAACATGAAAAACAACATTGTAGAAGTATGTTTGTTTATTTTGGTAAAAGTGACGAGGTTCATGCTACTATGCTCACTACATTTGCTTATTTCCGTCATGTTTATTATTTCTATTTGTAATTACATAGTGAGGCTAATACTACTAAACTTCATCATCCATCAAAAAGGTGAATACTTTGTCAGCACCTATTGGTATTCAAGAGGGTAATAAGCATTATAGCTAAATATGCTTAATGCAAAATGGATAGAATTTCGAATTTGGCATTATCATTAAAAAAAAAACCATTATTATTTATGTCTCAACATTTAATACGAGCTTAAGAAAACATATATTGCTATTATCGCTCACCCACTTGAAAGCAGTCGCTCAGATGAATTTATAGTTATCACAGAATGTAGTTAAGGCTATTCACACTTGTCACTTTTGTGTCCATAAACAAACAGACCCTATATATAAAAATTTTAATAAAAATATGAAAATAAATATAAATATGCACTAAAAAGGAAAAAAAACTGAAAAAGCAAGTTTTATGTATGTATCCACAACAACAATAAAAAACTTATAAAAACTTTTTCCAAACAAAAAAATGTAAAATTCGCCCAATATACAATTCTTAATTTACACATAGGCTTCTTAAAGTAAATGTTTAGAATATTAACGCGTAAATAAATAAATAAATAAATAAATAAATAAATAATAATAATAATAATAACCATCAAAAAAAGGAAATGGCTTTGCTACTGTAATCATAAAGTACAAATCCTTCTAACCATGAAGTAATCAAGCATATCTTTGCCTTACTTTAATTGTAGTTCATTAGAGATTACAAATAAACCAGGAATCGTCATAAAATAAAATTCGAGGAACAACAGATGATTTCTTTTTGGTTTCCAAAATATTAATCCACTTTTCTTCAGCAGTCATTTTATAAATACATCCCATTCACTAAATAATCTGCATCATGAGCATAAGGGGAGCGTCCACGACGCAAGTGCCGCCTCACCATCCTTACACGACATCCTACCAAAACCAAGAGAATACCTGTGACAGACAGTCCCAATGTAAGAGCTAAGATGGCACCACTTGATTCACTGGAATGTTCGACTTTCTGTAATTCTACTTCAGACACAGCAACCTCAACTTTGTTTAACTGGGACCGAGCATTAACATTGCTGGGAATAAGCTTTGCCAGAGCAGTTGTTGAAGGGTTTTCTGAAAGCATCTCATCTGCTAAAAATTCAAATCAAGAAAATTAATTAAACAGTTACTGGGTCTTCTGATATCAAAACATGCCACATTAAAGAAACTTAACAATTCATAAGAAAATCTTAAACTCTGATGGAGTAAAGACCACTTGATAAGTACAAAAAGTAACAGAAAAAGTAAAGATACAATAATTTGAAAATATAGACAGTAACATGATGCGGTTTTCACAGAAAAGCATGAGATTTTTTTTTTTAATAATGAAAAATTTTACTAGTTACATTTATCACTGACACATATATTTACATTCATGTGTGTTAGTAGTAGAGTCCCTGTAAGTAAGCAAAACTGTTTACTTACAGGAACTCTAGTCAGTAGTTTGTACTGTCATGGTTATTAGAAGTTAGTGGTTGGTCAATTCCTTTGTTCTCGACGCTAAAAACGTAATTGGGGAAAACTGCTCCCACTAGGTGACTTTGATGTATCAGTAGTCTATTGACCGCCATACATTAAGCTTATTTTCAATGGAGACCTTCGCCAGTGCTCATTTCTTTTGCTTATTTTTTTAATTTTTAAGCACGGTTATTTTTTCAATTTTGGTATTATTTAATGTTAGGTATTTGTTCTAATTTTTTTTTTCTGTTTTATGAAAAGTTTTTATATTGCATGATGTTTGAATACCTTTTATTTTGGTTATTTTGTGTATGTTTTTTGAGTTGTTTTGTTCTTAATGTTTCTATGAATGAGTCGTCTATTAATTTTATTGTGTATTTGTTACTGATAGCTTCTATTTTTATTATTATATAAATAATAAAAATAACGTAACTTCTATTAATATTATAAAAATAACTTCTATTTTTATTATATAAATAAATAATTATTTGGGGTATATATTATGGTGAGGTTAGATTAAAATTCATTGAAATTATTTGATTTTATTAATTTTTGATGTACAGACTCTTCTGATAGATAATGTGGGCCTTATTTTGGTTTTTCTTATACCTCAAATATTAATTTTAATATTTTATTATTTTTTTGTGATTTTATTATTCTCCATGTTAATGGTTGTAAAAGTTAATGGGTGTTGTACTATTGTTTGCATAGAGTTACTGGTGATAATTAAAATGTCAATATTTTAATTAAATTTAGATATTTTGCTTATGTTGTGAGGTATTTAATTATTAGTATTCCATATGGTTTATATAAATATTTTTGATGATAGGTGATAATGAATTACCCATAGGTTCACCTGTTTATGTATAAATTTTGTAAATGAAACATAAATTGATAGTTTTTATGATTTTTAATATTTTTACTAAACGTAAATGCTTATTTAAATTCTTTTTTATGTTTTCTAATATTGGTATATATATTTGGTATGTCTATAGTAAAAAATTTGGTCATGATATCAGGTTTGGTTGTTTGCATTATGCTTTATACTGATATTGAATTTTTTTTATGATTTAATTAAAAAAATTTATGATGTATATTAAAATATATAGAAATTTTACTAATTTTTGATGATTCTATTGGTGTTAATTGTTTTTGTTTTTCAATATCTATTTTATTTACTTTTTTTAATTCTTTTATTTTATTGATTAAGTTAAAAATTATTATTCAACAATTACAATTTTTTATAATATTAAAAAAATATATTTATTATTAATTAAATATAAGATGTTTTATCTAATTTGTAATGACAAAAAAAAAGATATTTTTGGACATTTCTAAAAGTATTTTTTAATTATTCTGAATTCCAAGATTGTCTTTTATATTTTATATTCCCTACATTTAATTTTTTCATTATGTGAAATGAAATAAAATTAAAAAAAATTGCTTTAATTCATTGAATTAGTAGCTGAATCAACTATTATATATAGTAAAAATGGACTACTGGTCTCATTAAATGCCAAACCGGTGGTCTCCTTTGGCGCTAATAGCCTTTTGAGGAGGAGTTGACCAACCACTAACTTCTAATAACCATGGTACTGTGATGTGGCACAAATTCTCAATATAAGAGCCATCATTGATGAGAATGACCGTCAGAAGTGGCACGACACTCTGCATGGCATTGAAGAGGGTTTCAACTGTAATTCCTGTCACATAATGGCAAATAGTTTCTTTCAACATGGCCAATGATATTGGCCAACTTCTGTACAGCTTAGTGGCCATTCAATCAATCAATATTAGAGGTCTCACAATTTGAGGGGAGGCAGCCTATAATAGCGCCACCTGTCAGTGACAAATGTAATTATTCTGGCAATAAAATTTTTTGTTATTTAAAAAAAAATCCCATATCTTTCTGTGCATTTCTGTGAACCAACATCGTGTTATTGTCTATACTTTTTGAATTATTGAATCTTTACTTTTTCTGTTACTGGTGGATCACCCTATATAACACATGAACAAAAGTAGGCACAAGTGAATTTTTTTTCTCTATAGCCTAATTGATTTTGAAACATGCAATAGGTACTGAAGCCTATTATATCCAACTATAAACCATGAATATTATATACATCATAACCCGTTTAATACGAAATCCTAAGGAATAAAAAATCGTTTTGTAATATCAGAGTTTCGCAATATCAGAGAAAGACAAAAAATAGACAATTTATGAAATTGTGTTTAAGGAAATACACTAATAAAAGTTGCACATTTGCATGCTCAATTTCTTAAGAAAATTTTTCATTTGCATGCCTCGATTAGATTTATTAATGCATGTCTGTAAATGAAGTAGTACTAGCCGATAGTATCGATGTTAGCCAATGTATAGATGTTCAAAATGTATCGGCCATTGAATTTTCAATGCTTTTACACCATCGATGTTTCTTAAACCCTTTTGAGATCATTATCTATTGATATTGAATAACTGTTTATGTTAACATATTGTAATGAAGGAACATGTAATATACTGGGACATTTATTATTTCCAAATAATATATGGACATATGCTTAAGACGGACAGGTTTTTAATGCCCGCTCTTCTATCGGGAGGAGGGGGAGGGTAGACCAAATGTTTTTCCAAATCTGAGATTACGATTACAAGTTTTTGACACCTTATTTTGGCAAAAAAACCTTGTTTTAAACAAACAAAAAAAAAAAAAAAAAAAGAAAAAAAGAAATTGCCAAAAATTTTTCATATTAACCGAATATTCAAAAAAAAAAATGTTCATATTATTGGGGCAATTTTATATGTAAATTACATTGATGGGGTCGAGGCAGAGAATAATTTCGTATTAAATGGAATTTCGTATTAAGAGAGTTTGTAATATGTGGGCTATGGTGTAATAATTTTTCCTCTTCAGTATCGCCAGTTCTCAGTTGTATTCTTCAAGATTTGATAATCTATTACAGTCATTTCTTATTTATGAATTAATTTGTTCTGGTTCTTTTTATGTAAGGCAGGAGACTTCATTTCCATTCATATATGTAAGTGAGAATTCATTTCCATTAACATACAAATAGTTGAATTAATCTGTAATGATGCTGTCTAATCCCACATAACAGGATCAACACATCAACTTATTGCATAGTGGAAATTATACTTCGTCCAACAAGAGAAAAACAGGGTGTGTTTCCGGTCTGATATCGACTACTCACTCATCCGCAATGCTTTGTGGGATCTCTCCTTCAGCGGCTGCACAAGTCAATTTGTAATGGCGACGCCCGTGCAACAACTCTTCAGCCAAACAAGGAAAAACTATTCACAGCCAGGCTAGGGAGATTTGTGTGGAACGTATTTTGCTACTTTAAAGGAAAATAGTGTTTTAAAAGCAACGCAAGTTTCCAAAGCAACGCAAGTTTCTTTTTCTTGCGTTCGAACAATTGTTCAAGAAGGAAACGAAGCGTCTTCATGCGAAGCTACCACCCTCTCTCCTCACTTTTTGACTCCTGGAAAGAAAAGGCCCAGGGAATCTCGAACAACGATATATATAAAATTGAGTTAAAAGATAATTTTATGACGTGTACAATATTTTTAATTATAATTAAAGCAAAGCAACTGAATAATATTAAAGCTTCTGCAGTAATATTATAAAGCGCTTCTTCAATGAGACATGAGACAGAAGTGATTAAGCGCATGAGGCCCCCTTTCTCTGATTGGCTAATCTGAAACTTCCTGTGACACACCCTGTTTTTCTCTTGTTGGATGAACTATAGGATATGTCTGCCTGAATGTAAAAAAAAAATCACAGAAATACAGCTTGGCAGAACAAAGTTTGTAAAGCTGGGAATTTATAAAATGATATATTCTGTATATGTGCAGGGTGATTCTAAACAATGAACAATTACTAACCAATGAACTAAAGAACAAAATTGGTTCCATGCACAATACAGAATTTATTATATTACATGTATAAATGAAAAACAGCATGCTACATGGATCGCTGACCAAGTCATGGTAGAAGCTACATGGATTTCGATGCAAGCACCTCCATGGACAAACACAACCTACTGAATGTTAAGGCCTCTGTCCAAGCAGCTGTATAAACACCAAGAACTGGCTCAACATGCATAAGTGGAAATTTAAGGGACTAATTCTGGCCACTGGGTGGGCATGCAACAGAATCCCTCAACAGATATCTGCTGGGGAAGGTGCTGCTCAGACCAAGACTATTTTGTGCTCCTAAAGTTTGTTCCTATAGTACAAACATTAGAGAACTAAAGCAATATAAGCAATAAAATTAAATCACCTTTCTGTTTCTGAATTTGTTGTTGTTGTTTTTTCTTTGGTAAAACATTGGCTTTGTTTTCTTTAACTGGAGGAAGAGATTCAGCTTGGTCAACACTGCTCGGTGGATATTGTTCGGAATCATCCAACAAATTATTCGGATCATCTCCCAAAGATGGAAAACTATTTTCTGTTACAACTTGATCTAATTATAAAATTTAAAGTAAATACTGTAAGACAAAAGTGAATATATTAAATGTTTAAAATGAAACAGCTTTATCATAATTTTTTAAATAATTATATAAGAGGAGTGATGGTTTGTAATTATTCAATTAAATACGTAAGCCTCCTTTTTTAATGTAATAAATGAGATAAATAAAATAAATTAAAAACAAAAGTCACCAATGTAAGTTCTGATGAAACTATACGAATTGAAGAAATTGGATGAAGAATTGACAAAATCGCAGACACAATTGGCTAGATTTTTATTTTTTGAATCATATAACTGATTGGAATAAAACAAAAATTATTAGTAAAGAAAAAAATTATATAAAAAAAGAAATAATAATAAAAGAAACTATAAACATCATTTCAAATAATAAAAATCTAGCCAAACCATCAATAGACATTAGCAATATATGGAAATATATTAAAAAAATAGAATTTAATTACATAATATACAACAACAACAATCAAATGAAACAACACACAATTGTTTATATTTTAAACTTTTAATTTCAAATTAAGATTCAAAAACTGAGGATGAGAGAAAACCTCTCGAAAATGTTTTTTACAATCAGTAATTATTTTGGACATTCCTTCAAAAATTCCAAATACTTCTCACCACATCTCTAAGAAATCAATTCTTCACTTTCCTCCCACCTTTCGTGTCAACTTTTTGCAATATTCATGTCTTTGTTCATCATTCCTTCTATTTCTACAAGATTGCCAATCGCACTTTCGCTTTATTCTATCTGCTGTCAAAGACTTTTAGCTAAATCTAATCTACTCCCGAGACTCCTCCTCCCTCGCTCAAGGCCTGCCGACTGATTAACTTTTTTTAACTTTATATGTTTCTAATAGGGACAGGTCATCTCCTAATCAAAAGGAGGAAGGGCCTGGTGGAAGAAAAAGATTGAATCTGTCATTTTGTCATTTTTTCAAGTCCATCCAATTTCATCAGGACTTACTTTGGTGATTTTTATTTTATTTATTTTTTTATTAATTACATTAAAAAAGGAAATTTATTTATTTAATTGAATGTTTAAAAATTCGTTTTCTTAACATTTAGGCACATTACTTTAAAATATATTCAATAGGATATTATATATCTGAAGACATTAAATTTGAGCAAAAAAAATGCTCTGGATAAATGCTCAGATATTTCTGATTAGATTACTTTATATATAAAAATATAATTAAGGAACCAACCTCTGTATTCTTTCTTTTGTGAAGAGAATCCCATCCTTGCATTTGGTGGTTTAGGATGATTTTTGTAAGCAGTCTGTGGTGGCAATTTGGGCTTAGGAATGGGAAGAGCCTTTTCTGGCAAATTTTTTGGGAAATTATACCCATTTCTTAAAGTAAAATAACAGATATAAATATTTTAATTTCCGATGGGCAAAAAATTATATTGTTAGATGAATGTTTTTAACCCATTAACATTTCGCAAAACTACAAACACTACTTAAGATTGCACTTAGGAAATATTGCAGATAATTCAAGCATTTTCTTCTCAGTATTTACTTCCAGATTTTTGTAAGCATCTTGCAAGTAACAGTTCATTAACTTTGCTTAATAATCCGAGTCTTCTTTTAGTGCAGTGTGGCCAGTCTCCAAATGATATCTAGCTAAGCTGACTTACCCAGGCATCCATGTTTCATGTGGGCATTATATTTCTTTCCATCAGGTTTCTGCATTTCTTTTAGATTGCCCCCATTAAATTTTATCACAATTGTTAGAAGGAATTTTGTATATTCCAGATTGTAAAATAGGTAGTCTTGTCTTTGCCTAATTAAAGCTTCAATGAATTAGAATTTTTGTAGGTTATTACTGTGTCCTATTTCTTAAAAATAGCCTGTAAACCGTTCATCAGTTTACATTTGTAAGAAAGAGTCAGATAACTTTTCTTTAGTTGTCTGGAACTGGTGGAATCTGCAATAAGTCGTTTAAGTTTCCTGTTTTTTAAATTCTGTTACTATTTATTTGTTATTGGCCCGTGCTATGCATAATCTGACTATGTTGTATCTTGTTTCCTTGTGCAGTGCTCCCTCTACATAATGGCACTAGGCCTATAAGCAAATTTATAATGGCAACTCCATATAACGAAGTTTTTTTCGGAAATAAAAACTGCAGACTCATTCATGGTTGGAGGTGATGGTTGATAAAATCCTAATTGATAAAATTGATAAAAATTTTTTTTCCCTAAAAAACCCTTCATTATATGGAGTTGCCATTTTTAATTATAGGCCTAGTGTCGTTATGTAGAGGGAGCACTGTACTTCACTGAATGATGGCCACAAGGTGGCCAAAATGCATATAAGAATGACTAAATTCTTTTCCTTGTGAACAAGAGATGCGTGCTTCATCATTATCATCCACAGTTTATTTGGCGTTTCATATTAACAATGAGTAAGATCAATACAAGAATTATCAATGTGCAGCACTGCATTTAGGTCAAGCATTAAACTAAAATATATTTTGGAAAATACACAGATGTTTGAATAAATTAGTGCATGAAAACGAATGAAAATAGATCATGAAATTAAAAAGGTATCGTGATCTTTTCAAAACTTTAAGTTCCGTTTTCTTCCAAAGAAAATATTATTAAATCTCAGTTAAATAAAAGAAATAAAAAACTCTTTTACCACAACAAAATTAAGGAAAAATACGACCTGAACCTGGAAGCGCTTTTCGACAGCAAGGCTATCATCATTTTTCCTTAATTTTGTTGTGGTGAAAGAGTTTTTTATTTCTTTTATTTACTATTATCCACATACTTATTTTTCCTTTTCTGGTTTCTGTCATATTGGTACACATTCTGTTTACTTTTGTGTCTTTTTCCGGAAAATTATTCAAATCTCAGTTAGTTTTTCCATTCATCTTTATAAGCAATAACTTATCAAATAGAAGATAATATTCTGAAGATATACAGGGTGTCCATAAAAGATCTGACACATTTTATTTGTGTATTACCAAAAAAACTAAAAGATAAACAGAAACGGATTTCAATATATGAAACTGTAACTGAAAAAGTTTTATTAAACCAAGTTAGTAGACCTCAACGTGTGCTTCTTGGATCACACGGAGGATATCCAGCTGATAATCAATTTCTTGCCATGTTCTTTTGAGTATATTGACATCCACCTTGTTAATAGCAACCTTGATTAGGCATTTCAAATCCATAATGTCCTTAACTTTTGTCTTGACCACCTGGTCCTTCGCGAACCCCCACAAGAAAAAGTCCATTGGCATAATGTTGGGTAATCGAAGGGGTCAAGAGATAGGTCCATCTTTTTCTATCCAATGACATGGAAATTTTTCGTCCAAAGCGGCACGAACAATTGTCTCCCAGTGTGGTGGTGCTCCATCCTGTTGGAAGAGAATACCGGGCTGTATTCATCTAACTGCAGGAATACAAAATTCTGCAACATGTCCAGATACCTAATGGAAGTAACAGTTGGTTCTGTAAAGAAGAAGGGTCCTATAGTATGTGATCGTGCATAAACCTGCATCAGACAGTGACTTTTGAGCTGTCTCTTTCACATGTCACGGACACAGTGCGGGTTTTCAGATCCCCAAATGTGAACATTGTGGCGGTTAACATGTCCGGAAACGTGGAATGTCGCCTCATCGGAAAACAGAGCAAGCTGAAGAAATCTCCATCGTCTTCAATCCTATTTAACATGTAAACAGCAAACTTCATAAAGTTTTGGTATGTCATCTGGTTGGAGAGCTTGTACAAGCTGAATCTTGTATGGATACAATTGTAACGTCTTAAGTACGATTTTATGTACCGTGGATTTAGGCAACCCCAATTTTCTGAAAGCTGTCCTCATCGATTTTCTAGGGCTCCGATCAAACATCTCTCTGCTATGCTTGGGCAGCCTGAACTTTTTTTTTTCATAGCACGCTGCCTGTTTCCAAAAACCTCTTCTCCCAATCCAAAATGCTGTTTTGACATGGTCGATCTTTATTAAATTGTCTTCGAAAATCTCTCTGTGCCCGAGTCCCGATTTCATTTGAACAAACCAATACAATGTCTGTGCTCTCTCCTGTGGAGTAGCCATCTTTTGTTTTAATAACCCGGATGTACAGTTCTCGCACTCTAGCGGCGAAATTGTGAAACACAATAAGAATTTTTCAGTTACAGTTTCATATATTGAAATCCGTTTCTGTTTATCTTAATTACTTTTTTGGTAATACACAGAAAAAATGTGTCAGACCTTTCATGGACACCCTGTACTTCAAAATAACTTATCAAACTTTCATACAACAAGTCTTTAAGTAGGATAAAGATATTAATTTGTAAAGGTTGTTAATTACCTTGAAGGATATATACTTTCATCTTCATAATTGTCCTTCATGTTTCGTGAAGGCAAATTATTTTCATGATCACCATGATTAATACTCTGTCCATGAGAGTATGGTTGAACCATGTTGCTTTCATGGCCTCTACTGCGATCATTTGCTAAAAATTACAAATTACACAATAAAATATATTTATGCACGTAAAGAATTACTGCATCATAATAAAGTAGTCATTTTTAAATTAACAGATATAAAATAAACATAAATATACAGTAAAATTTCATTAACAACAATTGTACAGGGTAGGGCAAAAACAATTATACAATTAATAATTTGAAAATGAATACCGTAATTTTCGGGGTATAATACGCAGGGGGGAAAAAATAAAAGTTAAAAAAATCAATACTACTTATTATAAAATGTATATATTATTTAATATTCTGATAATAAATGCAATGAAGGTACGATTTAAAAAAAATACTTATATTTTGGAGGGGGAGGGGTCGGGAGGGAGGGTCAAAATGGGAAAGCGGGGTGCGTATTATACCCCAAAAATTACCGTATTTTAATTGAAAACTAAATAATAACTAAGCAAAAACATTATTAAAAAAAAAACATGGAAAAGCATTTCATTTTCAGGTCAGTTTTTGAAGATACCACTCAGGCAAGCTCCATTGGCAGTAAGGCACATCTCCGCATGTTTTCTGATGTTGTCTGCACAGTTCAAAGGGCAACCAGGAGGCTTCTTGTTGACAATGGATACCAGTTTCAATATTCTTTGACATGTTGAAGCCTTTCCATTCCTTCCAATGTCAAAGTATCATTGAAAAATTGCAAGGTTGCATTGCATTAACAGAATCAATGTTTTTGAAGAATGCTTCTACAGAAAAAGCTCAATGCTCTTCTGACCGCACCACCTAAAAAGATATCGGCATGGCATCAAATTTAAATCGTTTAATTGTTTCTGCCCCACCCTGTATTCTTTAAAACAGGTTCCAATTTATTTAATCTTGTGTAACTGCATCATCTAATTTATCAATTAAAAAAAAGAACCATTCTGTTTTCCTTGTTGAGTTAATGATGTGCTTGTAACTTCATTGGAAAATTTATAATATTTTTGCTTTATTAGAAAGTAAAAGCATGGAGATACTTTTTACTTATATGATACAAAGCATCTGACATATGACAGCCCCAGCCTTGGTAGCACAAATTCACTCTTTTGAGGATTTTCTTCAACACTTTCACTTATACCAGCTGTTTCCATTCGAATGAGGAAAACAATTGCCTTTTTTTTTTTTTTTTTTTGCAACTGAACCAGTAGACTCAAATTTATTGATTCAATTCACCACAGTGTTACGAGAAGGTGCATTACAGTGACCAAAAAAAATGCGGCATCAGTGAAGAGTTTTCGTAAAATTTTCACCATTTTTGAAGTGAACTTATACAATGTGTACGTGTTGTTCAATCATGTAGTTTTGCATAATTTAACCTCAATATTTAATAATAACAACATATAAAAAATCTCTATCAATGGTTGTACCAAAAAAAAAAAAAAAAAAAAAGCAGCAAATTCATTTGTAGTTCATTTTGGGACACCCTTTGCTAGTCACTTTGTCTCTAACGACTGCAGAAATGATCATATTTGTCAGATAAGTCACTGGAAATTGATTACCTCAAAAGTATTCTTCAAAATTATTAATACATTTATCCCACTATATAAGACATCACTGAAGAAGCTTGTGGGCTGCTGACAGAACTACATCCTTTCCCAATTCCCTCAGTAGTCAAAAAGTTGACCACAGCTCTTTGTTCTTTACTTGCCTCCATTTCTTCTTTTCTTACTTCTTTGTTTTCACAGCTGATGTAGGATGAACACAAGTTTTGCTAACGTTCAAATAGTGTGCAAGTGCAAATTGTCAGTGTGCTTTCTCTAGTACCCAACAGATGTATCGTCATCAAAGACCAGTATTACCAACTTGTGCACCTTGAGATTTATATGCGGTGATCTTTTCAGTGAATCGCCTCTTATACAAGAGAGAGCCAAAAGAAGTAACGTTAATATTTTGCCTTGATAATTAACACCATGTAACACAAATTTTGTTACTGCGTTGTACTCATTTTATTCCATTAGAATATAATTAAAATGATGGAAAATGATAACTAAACTGTTTAAACTTTGCTTTTGTGGTCAGAATTCACACACTCCCTCCACAAATGGAACATTTTTAAATTAACAAGAAAATTCAAACTGAGCCCCAAGAAAACAAAACAATTCATTAGGCAAAAATGCACAAGAAAACAAAATTAAAAGACCAAAGCACAAAAAACACAAAGAAAATTATATTTTCGACAAAAGTGTGTCCCGGTCCTGCAAGATTAACTGCTCTGAAAAAAGGCCGGGGGACACTTTTGTCAAAAATCTAATTTCTGTAATGACGAAAACCCCTCGTTTTTTCTGTTTACTATTATTAAACTTTTCAGAGTAATAAGTAGCTTTATTTTATATGAACTCTTTCCTTACGAACCACTAAAACCTTAATATCAGGTATATCAAACTCCTGACCGCTAAAGCAAAGTTTCAGAGAATTAACCGTTACTATAATTATTATTTAGGTTAAATAAATACAGAAATAACAGTTATATCCCAGGAACAAAGAAAAAAGTAAATTTTGTTACATGGTGTAATTAAAGTTACTTTTTCGCTCTGCCTTGTGAGTAAGGATCAGCTCCATAATTTAGGAAATATTTTCTAAAATTTTTTAGTTCTAGTTTATAAGCCAGTCATTGAAACTCCCTTTACAAAATATGAAAATTCTTCCAAAAATTTAAAGAAAAAGTCTTAAATTAAATTACATGGAAGTCTGGACTTTTCATAAGAAGGCAAGGAACCCATGTGCTTTTCCCGTTCATCTGTCAAGTAATCGTTGCCATCTTCATAATCTTGAACTGGATAGTGGTGAGGTTGTGGGGGTGAAGGTATCCTTTGGTTATAATTCACATCACTTAGATCATCCTTGGAAGTCTCATCATATGATTCTGCATAAAGGCTAAAGATAAATTTATAACGGAAAATTATTTTGGATTCACTAACTATATATGGAATATACAGTAGGCCCCCGTTTTACATCCGTAATCCATTCCGGAACGACGGAGAAAAAACAAAACCCGATTTCCCGTAGGGTCCCATTATAAAAAATTTATTCCGTACCGGACAGAAAAAAGTGACCCCCCCTCCCCAAATTATTCCTGCAGTAAAAAAAAAAGGCAGAAAACATGCACTCACCAGCATCCTATTTATAGCACATACAAAAATTCTTATTTCCAAATATTGAGAAAACCTCAATAACGGATTATGGTAGCAGAAGACCCATAAAGTATCACTGTTAACACAAAAACGCCGAACACAGTGCTTTATAAGTCTGGAGACTGATTCTGTGGTACGACGAATTATGGTTCCCGATATATATCCTTCCCAAAATGAGATTGTTCGTTTCCAGTAAAAATAAATGTTATTAATACAGTACTGTACAATAAAATCTAAATTATAAACAATGAAAAATTTTTGCTGCCTTTAAAAAAAAAATTATTTTTTTTTACTGTTTTTACAGTTTTACAGAAAAATGCAATACTGCAAATCGGCGCCCTCAAATTTTCACGAGCGGGCAAACTGCGGGTGCGGACGTAAAGTAAGTCCACGGATGTAAAACGGGAGTTTTCAGTCGTCTGCCAGCTGATGTCAATTGAAACGGACGTAAAATGAGGCCTACTGTATCAGCTGAATATCAGAAATAGAGAAGATAGGGGAGAGTGGGGCAAAATGGATATGGGGGCAAAGCGGATCAGCTGAATATTTCCCTTTTTCCAGATAAAAGGCACAACGTGCACCTTTCTGTGTGTTGCCTAGTCAGTGCACACATAGTACAAGTCATCGTGGGACGTGTTAAGATCAAACGAAGTAAATTATGTAAGTTAATGTGTTTTCATGTGGTTTTCATAAAATTTACAATGTTTCATCATTTAGCTGCAGTTCAGTAATGACTCGTTTGATCAAAATTTCTTCTAGATATGTGCGTTAGTGATTTATTGATAATATAATTCGACTCAGTTTTCGCCCGTTTGGCTTAAAATGCTGCTCATGGAATTTTTTTATATTTAAAGTGAAAGGATGGGGCAAAGTGGATAATTGATGAAGGGGAAAAATGGATCAAGAAAGATGTGAAACCACTGTCTACCAAGACTGCTGGAGAAGTGCGTAAACGAAGTGTCAGGAGAAAACTTCCGAAAGACAAAGGTTCAAAGAAATATGTAAAGAAACTTGAACTTTCAAAAGCTCCGGTAACATTGGCATCCTATGAAGGACAACTTGATTTTGTCTGTGATCACTGTACCTCTTAGGCTATTGTTTGTATATGATCCACTTTGCCCTCGTAGTAATTTGCACATATTTGTAAAAAGATTAATATTATAAAAAATGCTGGAGTATATAACTGTGATTGCTTCAGATTATTGTTCCCATTGCTTTGCGGTATTGGATGTGTGTGATTCTGAGAAAACTAACTCAAATTGCATAGGTTTAATCTTCACCTTGAATTAAGTGATCCACTTTGCCCTACTCTCCCCTAGTCATCAAAAGAAAGTAATGCGAATAGAGCTAGTTAATTCCCTCTCCTTTCTTGAGTTCTATATTCTTTGGTTGTGGGTTAATTATAGTCTCACCAGGGAAGAGAAAGAACGGGAAGCGCAGGTCGTAACAGTTCTAATGCTATTCAAGTGAAATCAAAACAGCGCCACTGGTTTCCAATGGCCAGGCCGCAATGCAGGGAAATTCCGCTCTTGATAAATCCTCCCTCTGGCCTTCATGGTGCTGCTTCACAAGTATCTCCTACTCCTCCCCTCCCCATCCGTGCTGTTCTTTTGACCACACCCTCATAAATGCTATTTTATTCCGTTCATTTAACGTTAGGCGTACGTATCTCTTCATGTTCCTAATGTGCTGTTGTTCTACTCCGAGTTGGAATGGTCAATGCTGCACAATCTGGTACCGCCTGTCTTTGACTTGTAGGAGAAAAAAATAAATTCGGCAACTAAGCTGCTGGATGTGCTGAAGACATTCGTTGAAGAGAAGAACCACTGCCGTAAACGCGCTGCACAGAGACGGCTCTTTGAAGAAAACCAATCACTTTGTAGGAAATTAGATACAAATTACATTTTATCTAAAGAAGGCTAGATTAGAGAGATTAGAAAATAACTGTTCCAATCTTGGAATTTTATGTTCACCTAATAATTTATTTAGTATGTAATCACTTATTTAAAACTGTATTTTTAATCTAAAGTCGTAACGGCCTGGCCACTTGGATTGCTAATTACATCCGATTTCACTAAATCCCCTGAGCTTCGCTTCCCATTGTAATTCTTCCCTGGTCTCACTTTCACTATTGAAAATAAATGCAATAAATATTAATATTTATAAATATGGATTAAATATATGTGAAAAAGTATTAAATGATTGTGAAAAAGTATTAAAGCAATGTGATAAAGCTGTAAATTTATCTCATCTTCTCCCAAGTAATCACATAAGGGATTAACCATTTATAATCATCTTACAAAAAGTGATTAGTGGAAAAAAATCAATAAAGATTAAATTTTGGGATCGTGAAATAAAGAAACTCCTTGTTTTAAATTATAAGCCTCATGTAAAAAAAATATTCTTTAAATCCTTGAAACAGACTTCATTTAGAATTCAGAACAAACAGAAACTTGCTTTTGTTCCACAGGAGCACGATCACGATGAAAATTTTTTGCTTGTTGATAATCTAAACCATCCTTATTCTGTAGTAAAACATTGGTCTTATGATTAAAAACTGTCCCTGATGACTGCATATCTATATAAAAATGAAACAAAAAAAATAAAAGAGAAATTAGAATATACTGATTTGTTTGAAACAAGTTTATTATTTTTAACACCAAAAAAAGGGAGAAATATGACCAAAGATTTACATCAATAAAAAGGTAACGGTATATATTTTTATTTAGATCATCAAAATACATTGTGCTGTGGAAGTTTAATGATAGATCTACGTGTTCCTTAAGATGAAAAAGATTGAAAAACACTGGTTTAAAATATAGTTTTTGAAGTCAATTAACGGAAAGAGTAATAACGAAAAATAACGGAAAATTTTTATCCTGATAATAACGAAAGAGTAATAAAATTCAACAATGATATGGGGCAACTTTCTCCTCAAATTGCAATGCTAGGAAGTGGAAGGAACTAAAGTTTTTCCTTCTTTCAGCCTGCATCTCTCCGGCGGGAGCCTGACAATTGGGTGGATGACAATTCGGTGGACGACAATTCGGTGAACGTCAATTGGGTGGACGCAACAATTCGGTGAACGTCAATGGGTGGGCGCGACAATTCGGTGAACGTCAATTCGGTGGACGCGACAGTTCGGTGGATGCAACAATTCGGTGAATATCAATTGGGTGGACGCGACAATTCGGTGAACATCAATTGGGTGGACGCGATAACTTGGTGGAAATGCAAATTCGATCGAGATTTTTAAATCACCGAAGAATTTTAGATATTTAACTCATTGTTTGTTTATAACTGACACATCTTTATTGCAATTACAAAGCAATTTGCTTCATTCATTTTAGGTCAAAGTCAATTTATAAGCAGCAATCTTTTATTTATTATTTATTAGCTTACAAATAAATGAGATTATTTCTTTATTATTTCTTAATGCTTTCAACCCGAAAACGAAATTACGTCTACCAGATTCCTCCCCTCCAATCATCTTTTTATACGAGGGTGGGCTGAAAAGTAATGCCTCCATGGCTGCAACTTTTTTTATTTTTTAACCAATTTTCAAAATTCTTTTTGTATCTGATACTCACATTTCTCCTCTATGTAATGCACTATTCACTTTTCAACATAGTCCCCATCCCTTTCCACGATTGTACCAACGCGTGACTAGTCGGGTGAACCCGTCGGAGGGGAATTCCGGGGTTGTTGTCGACACCAAGGCCGAACGGCAGGTTTCACCTCGTCGTCAGAACGCAACTCATGCCCCGTAAGGTGCTCTTTCCTCTTTGGGAAGTGGTGAAAGTCGCAAGGTGCAAAGTCTTTCATTTTTGAACTGCAGTTTTTCATCTTTGAACTGTAGGCGCTGCCACTCCCTCTGATGTGTGGCGATCGTGTGCGGACAGGCGTGATCGTGCTGCAGAAGAGGATCCAAAGCTGCCATTCAATCCTCGTGTCGACGACAACCCCGGAATTCCTCTCCGACGGGTTCACCCGACTAGTCACGCGTTGGTACAATGCGTGGAAAGGGATGGGGACTATGTCGAAAAGTGAATAGTGCATTACATAGAGAAGAAATGTGAGTATCAGATACAAAAAGAATTTTGAAAATCGGTTAAAAAATAAAAAAGTTACAGCAATGGAGGCATTACTTTTCAGCCCACCCTCATATTATAAGCAGGACAGACTGTACACTTTCCCAAAGCTGTAGTTTGTTTTTGTATATTTTTTTCTGTAATTTATTTACATTTCATATATATTTTACTTTGTAATATTTTTATATTATAACTTCAACTTGACTGTACACTTTTAAGACAGTCATTGTAATTTTCTTATATAAGAAGGGAAACCTAATTCTCTTAAAAAGCTAGAGGGGAAAATAGACTCACTTCCAAAAGTTAAGCACGGAGAGGTAAAATGCCAAAAAATGGACAAGCACGTCTTTGATTGACATGAAATGGTGAAAGTAAGTATCTCTATGTCTATTCATGAAACAAAACAAAGAATTACATACAGAGATTTAAAAAAATATTGAATTTACATAAATTATAAGATGATGACATATTTGCGTCATTAACGAAATGATGTTTAAATGTTTGCAGAACGTTCATGATTTTCACCGAAAGCACCCAAATGGGTAGATTTACAGTTTCATGCCACCTTATTGCCAAACGTTCATGATTTTCACCGAAAGTCACCCATGTAAGTCTTAGCCTCGCACGAGAAAGATGGCTTAGGCCCATGTTCATTTCCCCACATTGTTGGCTTGTGAGGTCAGCTGGACTCTTTGAGGTACTTACATGATCGTTATCCTCTTCATATTTGCTGGCATTCCAAAAAATCCCAACAAACCAAAACAAACAACAAAAAAGACATTAATAGGGTATGTGAGCACCCCTCAACGTCATACAAAATGTACAGCGTGTGATCATGCTTGTTACGAGGTGATCAACCACCGCAGAGTCTAGTAATAGCCATTCCTCCTGTAGGGCAATTTCCAAATCGTTAAGAGTGGCTGGAGTTGGGAAACGTCTACATGCAGCACGGCCGAGGGCATCCTAATGATTTTCAAACGTCTCCATACGCGCAATCCCCTCACTCTCCAGAAAGTCGTCAACGATGGCAGCTCTATGGGGACGGGCATTATCGTCCATTAAAACGAAAGAAGGACCAACTGCTCCATCGTACAGTTTCACAATGGGGTCTAGGACTTCATCTCGATACCGTACAGCCGTCACAGAACCTCGCCTGTAGATGTGCAGGTCGGTTCGATATCCCAATGCAATCCCTGCCCAGACCATGATGCTTCCACCGCGGAATGCGTGATGTTCGATGATGTTCTCGGGCCGATTGCGTGTGCCTTGTTCCCTCCAGACCCTTACACGCTTATCATCGGGTTGTAGGGCAAATCTGGACTCATCTGTGAACATAACGTTGCCCCAATCCGACACAGTCCAATTCACATGCTGGCGGCACCACTGTAATCGTGCCTGTCTGGATTGGACGGATAAAGGAACACAAACTCGTGGTACCCGGGCGTACAGACCATTCATGTGTAGCCTTCGACGAACAGTAGTGGCAGATATCGTCTTACCAATGGCCGCTGCAACCATAGATGTCACCTGTGTGGAGGTCGATCTTCGATTCCGCTTGGCTACAACAGCAATATAGCGCTCTTCCGAGGGGTCGTAACCCTTGGACGACCGGCTACAGGTCTTCGGACAACTGTTTGGCTGGTTTGGAATTGTTTCCATAACTTGATATCAGTAAACTTGATATCATTTGTCCTGCAATATCATCGCTTGGGTGTCAGTGCACTCTAGGCAAAAACACGTGACCTGAAAATTGCTTAGCGCAGTCAGTTGGAACCAAAATCCTTGCTGCATGCCAATTTCTGGATTTTAGGAACGAACAACTGACTGTTTCACTCTTAGACAAAAAGAATTTTCAGGGTCACACGTGTGGATTCTAAAAATTATTTGATAAGAAATTATGATTATATTTATTTTGAACTAAATATATTTATTTATAACATTCAACATTTTGAACTAAATGGCCCATCTAATAATACTAACTGCGACTGACCAGAAATTCAATTCCTGACCAAATTGCCATGCTATTCAAAGACATGGGACTGTTAACTGATCAAGATTTCTAAAAAGCCTTGGAATCATGACCGAACTAGGACAACTTTAAAGTAAACCCAAGAAATTTGTACTCCATAATAATAATAATAATAATAATAATAATAATAATAATAATAAAATAGGCTTATTTTCATTAATTTCGAGGGTTGTCGTTAACGCTAAATTAAGCCTAAATTACGCTAATACTTATCAGGTGGACGCCATTTTGAAATTTCTAAGCTCCCGGAAGACGCTAAATTTATTTCGTGGATTCTTGTCTGGTCAAGTTAGATTGTAAAATTCCCTATGATTGGTGCGAATTTTAACAGTTAATTGGCTTTAAAAATGAGGTTTTGTACAAATTCCCTTTATGTAACTTTGTATAAATTTATCTGTAAATAAAATATAACAATAAATTCATTTATAAATATATTTTTTTGTCTTGTTAATTTTGTTTGATAGATGACGCTAAAGAAATAAGAGAGGACTCAATAACTGAAATACATCAGGACCCTGGGACTCAATAATTATTCTTCCTAAAGCAAACTCTGTTTTCTTAGTTTTGTTGAGGTATTAATTTCAAATTTTGGTTATTGCCTTAGCCTCAACGTTTTGTTATCTCATTATGATGATAAGCCATAGCTGAAAGGATGGACACCGCACATCATGTTGTCCAATAAATTGTTATCACTGAAAGCAACCCAAAGTATTCATACCACATGACTCAATTAGTTATGATTGATATGATAGGTCCAAAGCTTAAATGCAGTAAATCCTTTAGCAAAACATGAAAACAATTTAGTTTCATTACCTAACTTTGGCTTTGAACGGTAAAGTTGCTGACGTTGCAGTTGATGTGGTTGCTGCTGCTGCTGCTGCTGCTGCTGTTGTTGTTGTTGTTGTTGTTGTGAATGTTGTAATTGCTGTTGAGCCTCCAATTGCTGTTGAAGTTCTTGTTGCTGAGAGTAATGTGGTGAAGGCCGGTGTGGATATTCTACTGCAGGATGAAGCTGAGGTTTTTTTTCCTGGAGGGGTGTCTTTTGTCTCCAATCATTTGTTTCTTCATTAGCATTATCAAAATTTATGTTTTGCTTTTGAAATGTTTTCCATTTTCCATTAGAATTCAGCTTTCCAACAGGTTCCGCTGTTTTCAAAATATTTCTTTGATTTTCTGTAAGAACGGCAATTAAAAAATAAAAAATCAGAATTAAAAAAAAAAAAAAAGAAATACAATTTTGACTAGAAAATTAATGACACATTTAAATTTCTAATACTGGGAATCTAAATCAAATAACCAACTAGCATCCACATGTGCTTATTTCAGATTATCTCATAGACTAGGCAATTTATGCTAAACCATATTGGATAAAATCACTGGTATCACAGAATGTCGATGATGACAACAGAAAAGAGACAGAATGAAAAGATGGGAGGTCTGACCAATCTGGACTGTACAGTGTGGGTGGGGAAGATTGTCCAACCAAATTTTGCCATTTACTCTCTATCAACCCACTCATGGGATTATTGACATATATAATGCAATACCCCAGAGCTATCCATTTCCTATAAAAGTTCCTTAAGTGCTGATAGATCAATGAGTATTATATGCTCTCCATTCAGGAACTCAATCATGCATCAATGCTTCAAATACCAATTGTTTTCATCTGGCATTTTGATATTCCACATAAAGACAACCAGCAGAAAATGTTGTACCAGCAGAATATTAAAGGTATAAACAGTCTCTACATAATACTGCCAGTTGCTCACAGAAAAAAAAAATTTGTGTTAAAAAATTATTACAATAAATCCATTCTTTTTTGTTGTTATTATTAAATTTTTCCTAAAGCAGAACATTTAGACACTCTATAGAATAAAAAAAAAAAAAATAGAACAGTGATATACAGTAAGTATTCTAATATAATGTAATCTTATCGGTGGAAGGATGGATCATAATACTGTTCCTATTAACTAAACAGGTGGTGGCCTTACAGTATAACAGAGGGACATCAGGAGTTCCAACTAGTTTCGCCATTTATTCCCGGCTTTGTCAAGGATATA
>JAHWFO010004153.1:968732-1003118 GCA_023313115.1 Rhysida immarginata
TGACGTTTCGGATAGAGCCTATCCTTTTTTGCTTTGATAAAGGATAGGCTCTATCCGAAACGTCAGCTTTTTATTTTGATTTAGATTAATTATTTTTGTTTATTATAACTTATTTTTTATCTAATTTGTATTTTTAATTAATATTGATTATTTAGATTTAAGTAACAATATAGTTACATATTATTCTAATATTAAAGCACACTTATCCAAGAGCCCATTTAAATTAAGTTTACAAATCTCTGCTAAAAACTGCTAAATTATTTTATATTTCACCATCTTGATTTTATTATTAATATAATTATTCCATCTTGTCATTATAGCTATCTGGATAATTAGAATCCTTGCATTTCCCCAAAGAAATTTCAAAATTTTAATACCCTATTACAGATTCATACTTGTGAGGAAAGTCTTCGGAAGCAAATAAGAGGATTAACGCTTGACCAATGACCCTCTTTTTGAAAAATGAAGAATATGAAGCAACACTTCTGAATGGAAAAAAATGCATTGTTATTTTATTTCCCTACAAATTTACCTGGATTAAATTTACTTTCCTTTTCAATCCATAAAGTCCTAATGATAGTTTTCCAGCAGATGCTCAGAAGAGTACCACAACATTAAAAATGACCTAAAATTTTGTGAATTATATTTTGAGATAAGCAGAGTTTCAGATAAATATAATTTTATTATGTTCTTTGGTTTGCTAATATACGTCATTAGATTAAAAAGAAAAAAAATATGTAATAATAATAAGTTATGCCCCTCTTCCTATCAGTAGAATTTAATATTCTTACTAAGTATTTAATACCAATTCTAAGAAAGCATCTTAGTAAACATTTGATAAGAAGATAGTTAAATGGGATGGGAGTTTTAAAAAAGATAAGCCAAATACTTGATTATTGTAACGAGATAAAATTCTTATAAGAATTAAAATTGACAATGTTCTCAGCATTAAACGTCATTTTTCTCTAATGTAGGCAAATATAACATGATAAAAATGACAGAAATTCATAAGTGCATATGGGATAATTACATTTCTTAAGTGATTTTTAAATCAGCTGTACACAAATGTACAAAGCATGCACTCACTTTAAATTTTAAATTTATAAATTAACAAATAAACTATTTTTGTAAACAGTTTATTAAATTTTACACAAATTTTATAAATATGAATTTTCTTATAGTTTAGTGAATTCAGCTGAATCTAATAATTTAATAATAATAATAATAATAATAATAATAATAATAATAATAAATGAAATCAATTTCAGAATATAATTTCATGTGACAGGACAGTGTGGTGAATGTAAGAAATATTACTGAACAAAACAATAATGTAAGGAAGACATGAGTTTCTTGTGTCATTCAGATTGGTATGCAGAGGGAAGGAGGGGGGGGGGGGGAATAAGTGACATGATTTTACAAAAGGTGACAAATGTAGAGGGGAGGTACCAAAATATTTACATGGCTTCAATAAACACTGAAACTAATACCTCATCTTATGCCCTTTGAAAGCATTTATGTTATGTTTTCTCATTCATTTGTATCCGTTCTCTCTCTCTCTCTCACTCACTCTTCAATTTCCTGTTTTGGATAATAGCGGTTTCATAACATCTGCTTCTATCACAGAAAAAAAAAAGTGAGTGTTCATCTATTAAACACAACCCCCAGGTCAAGGATGACTGGTTGTTGAACTTTCACTACTAGTAGAATGCAAACTCAGGTCATCTCAAGCAATAGTTGATAAAACCTCCCCCACTATTTTATTTAAAATTTTGCTAATAGAAGACAGGGAAAAAAGTCTCACACAAATATTTACATACAGATTAACACCATACATCTGATTAAATTTAAAAGCTAAATTTAGTTTCGGCCAGAAGACAAATAAGAACGCAAAGTGACAGAAAATATTTTGAGGCATTAAGTGTGATTCTCTCTCTTCTATAATAATGATAATAAAAAAAAAAACCCTGGAAAATTTTTATTTTCTTGCAATCTTGGTCTTAAAATGCATATAAATGGATTTTTATATGAATTTTTTGAATCATATTATTTTATTTTTAACTCAGAGGCTAATGGTTAGCTTGAACGTAAATTTAAAAAGCAGAAGTTCATCTCTGAACTGTGCACATATTTGAAGAAAAAAAAAACAACATAAAATTACTGCATAGCAGAATTAAATTTACTATTTAAATGAAATTTAAATGTAAATTCCATGATCTGCACTGGGAGTGTATCATCTAGCTGGAGGCAAAAACTGGCTGAGCTGCTATAACTGTGACCTTCCTTAATAGCCAATGAATCGTACTGACTGGTTATTGAACTTGTGAGGGGGCCAAGCATGCCTGACTACACCTTCACACACAGCTATTTGTCCTTCCCAACAAGGAAGTGAAATTAAATAATTTATAAATACAATCAACTAATACATCTATTTACTAAAACAAACAAACAGAACAGCCATGCCTTCAATTTAATCAAAATAAATATCTTATACCAAGTACCCTCACTATACTTGTTTTTTTATAATTTACACTGAATAAAAAAAAGAGGATATTTTTAAATATAGCTGGCTTCAATGTAATGATGGTAATTCATTCCAATAAACCAATTGTTAAATACAAAATCCGAACTCGAATACAACTTTCCCACCACTATACATGGCATTACAAGTTACTTAATTGTAAAACAAATAAAAAGCAATGTCAATGAATTTACTATTAAATGATACCATTGTTAAGCAATGACATAAATGAAAAAAAAAACTGAGATTTAGATGTCAATTCATAAAAAATAAAATGTATATTAGTTATTTATTTCTGCTTATCTAGGTCTGACCTAGAAATTTACAGATATGTTTGTAAATTCTAATGGGCATGTCCTTTTATATATCATCATTTATAATCTATTCACTATAGGAGATCTCTTCCAATTTTTGTTTCAAGCATAAAGCACAGTTAATTTGAAGAGAGATTGCCCAATAAGCCTCTATGCTGGCCAAATGCAGACTAGAGGCAGTTAGTAGTAGTTAGAAAGAAAACAAGCACAAACATCTATGCACTATGGGTTTCGAACCAGTTACCTTAAGAACACAAGACCTGTGCCTTAACACTCTCAACCACCTATATATTCTTCTTGTACATAATTTTTTTCAGAAGAGGATGGAATGGTATGTGTGTGTGTTTAACTGCATCATTCACCCATACCTGAAACAGTGCTTTACTATTTTATATCAAATTGATGACTAAATTTTTTATCAACTTCTATATACGCATTCACTGTTTAACCATTCTTAGGTATCAACATTTCGTATTCTGCCTTACAAAAATATAATTTGGCTTATTTTGCTAAATAATAAACTTTACTATTTTTATGAAATAATTAAAAAGTATCAAATTTACATTAATTAATTGACTCCACCACAAAGAATCAATGTAAATTTAAACGGTTCAAAGAAAACCACACACAAGATAATATCAGGGGTTTATTAAACATAATCTTTATAAAACCCTGATAATATATTACTATTACTAAAAAAATTTTTTTTTTGTCCGCAAAAAACGCATTGTTGCATGAAAATGAGTTTCGCATGGTAAATTTTGAATAACATTATTGTAGCCTTTGATTTTGCTCATAAAAATGTTCATAACCTGCTAATTATTGGCAAAAAAACGAATGATTATGCTTATATAAATATCCAATCGGGATGGTCTATTTACCACTCGTATATTACTATAAAATATTCTATATGCCATGTTTCACAATGGCAAAATAATTTTTATATAAATTCAATAGTATTTTATCATTAAAATCATTATCACAAGTTGTCATGAACCTTGTTGATGTTGACACTTGGAAATCTCAAACTGCATTTGAATTGCTTTCTAGGCATATCTATAAAATCTACATCAAAGATGTGTATCTTCATCAGAGTCATCATGGCTTTGTTTAGCCATGTAGCTCCTGAAGGTGTAATCAAATTTTAATTGCTGCAATTGCTTTCATGAATTATTTAATTGTTGACAGTGACAATGACGTGTCATGTGAAGTTTGAATTATTCAACCTGTGAAAAAATTTTAAATCCAGATGAATTCAGTGTTTAAAATTAATGTTTTAATATCTAAACCTTAACATAATCAGCTAAATGAAGAAGAGTCATTTTTATTGTTTTCCAACATATTTCCCCAGTTATTTAGTAATGCAAAATAATTCATCAGGCAGTAGTCAAATAAGTATGCTTAAAGAATAAAAGTTTTGAACGAGTGAATGCTTAACTTTTTTTTTTCCTTTTTAAATAATTTTTTAACTATCATACAAAAATTATCAAAAATAAAATACCTAATTACATTACTATAATAATTAACTTTAATTTTAATTGTAGAATAATATAAGATTTTTTAAAGAAAAAGTGAAAAAGAGAAGAATTATCATGTGTGATTTCCATATTCTTAAAAGGGTTCTAAGTTTTGAAAGTTTCCACATCACGCTTTGGATATTTTAAATAGAGAAGGAGCATCATTAAGTCTTAAAATCAGTAATTATAGCAGAGCACATTGAAGCTTCTCTGAAACAGTGAAAGTACTTTAACCGCAGTGGAAAGGGAAATGCTCTTTTTTTTGATAATGCACACAAGAGTGATTCCTGTCTGCAGTTTGTGTCATTGGCATCGCCCCACGTATTCACCCAAGGATGTAGCAACGTGAACAACAATTATCAAAATGCTTCCAACACGGACACGAAAACCTGTTTACCTGCAATTTCCAAAGCATAACAGGATGCAAGGAGAAGAATTCATTTTAAAATCAATTGTTCATTTTCAATTTTCCCCTCATTACAGGGTTGTAATATGATTGATCACATTGAAATTATAATTCTAATAAATTATACTGCATTACTTGGTAATAAAATATTTTTTATAGATATCTTATTAAATATAATTAAGTTAACCAGGATTGAAAATTTCTTATAATGCACTTGGGTTTATTTAAAAGAGCAAATTAAACATAACCCTAAATATTCGAAGCAATAAGCACAATTAATTAATATTAACATGACCAAAAACCATAGGAAAAAATATCAGTTTAGCAAAGCATAATCCCAAACCAAAAATTAAAAAGAAATTGAAATGAGATGTGTAGAGCCTTTAACCGAGATAACACATTTTGTTTAATAATCAAAAATATTTATTCATGGCAGTTGTGATCCTCTTCAACTTCCGAAGAATGGCCTCTAATATGTATATTTGATTTATATTTATTATAAAACTGGAATTGATATTTTGAACAGAATATATTAATCCTATGAAGGAATAATTCTTAAAAGAAATTATTTTAAATTAGAATCATAATTTTAAAAATATTAAATTATAATATATACAATTTAAAACAAAATTATAATATATATAATTTAAAACAACAATGCAAATGAAATTATTTCACATAGAAAGGATGACATTGCAGATGTTAACTTTCACACATTTAGGACATTTTGAGTAGAATATCTCTGGTCAATGCCAATTACAATTAAAGAGAAACAGGAAAAAAAAAAAAAAATTAAAAAGATAAAGTATTAATGAGCAACACATTTCTCTCTAATTCTGTATTTTATCTCTATGTAATTTCTACATAAGGGAAGACCAGTGACCCTGAGGACACACCCCCCTTCTCATGCCTGTTGCTGGTTGGTTATCATGAAACAGATCGTGAGAGCACTTCACCATTCAGCTTAGTGACTATCTCACTCACCTGTAGGGCAATCCAACTCCTCGCTCTCATCACTGCCATCACTGCACTGTGGGATCCCATCACAGGCATTGTAGATTGCTATACATTCGCTCGTATTACGACACTCAAACTGAAAACGACTGCAGTGACGATCTGCAAAAACAATTTTTTCTTTAATCAGCAACCTCCCTCGACACTTTTGTAAAAACTTTTCTTCATGAACAGAGTGGAACAACAGTCAAGTTTTCAAACTCTTGTCATTTTATTCTGGTCCTCACACTGGTTTGTGTCAACATCTCAAGACGGAAAAGTGACCAATTTTTGTATTCTTTGGTGAAGCAGGCCATGGCATACAAATTAAGAAGACCACTGTTATTAGGATTTGATAACAACATTTACTCAAGATTTTATGCTGTAAGTACTGAATCTTTAAATTTCTCTTACTTAGTTTCTAGAATTTTGTGGAAAGCGGTTTGTTATTATCATATCATCTTCATTTCAATTAAAAATCAAGGTTTCCCTTTGTCAGACAAAATGTTTTTAAAATTTTGGGATGGATTTTTCTTTTGCAAGGCGGTTCAATGCATTTCCCTTATTCAAATGAAACTCAGTCAAATCCATTAAGGGTTTTAATTCATTTAATTTGTGTTCTAATTAAGAAATTAAGTAATTTAAGGACAATTTAGTATTTACGTATGCAAATTCTTAATAAAGCATGAGCATAGCTAAGTATTAAAAAATTAATTAAAAGCACCAGAAGTTAAAGAAATGGGGAGCCAAAAATTATTCAGAAGTGTATAAATTAATAAATTATTAGATAAAATACGAACATGCAAATCAGGATTTTATGTATGCAAAATTTTTAAATATATAAGGATTATATTCCTTAATCCAAAATAACAGGCCAACTTCTGTTTACCATCATTCAACTCAAATTAAACTTTTCAATTTTAATGCCTCATATAAGAATTCTAACTATGGCCAAAAGAGAAATGTTTAAACTTTAGAAACAAAATTTTAATTATTTTTCCTTAGTGAATATTAAATATTTAGCAAAGTCACAATTAAGCATATTAAATATAATCATAAAAGAAAGTAAAAAATTTATTCAGAGAGTAAAATAGCAAAATCATTTTAAAAATTAACTTTTATTAGAAACAACCAAATACCTGGAATGGCTCCAAAGGATTTGTCCCCACTGCCTTTCATAGGAGACACTGTATTTGCTTTTACAGTGGATGTTAGCACTGGCAAAATGGTGGTTGAAGCAATGGTGGTGCTTGATGAAGTGGTTGTGGACTTGTAGGCAAGGGTAGTGAAGGATGCCTTGGGTGGAACACTGGCACGGACAAAGCTCTTCTCCCTCAACTGACTTAACTCTTCTTCGTGTTTAGTTTCCGAGCCCCATTTGCTTAAGTCATACTGATGCCGATTAACTTTCAAAGTGGCACTTGTGTAATGATTGTGAGATGTGAACTTACATTTGAAATTCTTTGACTGTCCACAATCAAAAATGTAGCAGCTGCCTTTATTCTGGAAAGAAAATAATTTTATTACATTATTATTTATTTTCCTTTTGAAATTTTTTTAAATGAAAATCTATTTATTTTTTGTTTTACAAAGAAAAGAAATTATTAAAATATAATTCTGTTAATTAAGATGACCTATACCCCATTCTGATAGAACATGTCATTCAAAACTACTGGGTCAATTTTAATAAACATCATCATTATAGCTAAAATTAGTATCCGTCAAACTATATTTAGCCTTAATTCAATCACAATTCTGTATGTTTCAAGCATGAACAAAACAATTTTTTTTTTAATTTCGCATTATAATTGAGATATATTCAACAAATTTTAAAAAAGTATAAAATTTCTAAAATGCTGCTAACTAGGACAAGCATCTTATTAACATTACAATACTAGAGTTGAATAAAATAAAAAATAAATAAATAAATAAAATTGTAACATTTCACAAAAGCTAAATAAAAAAAAAAAATATTGTAAAGAATAGAAAATGTTATAAATCTGACAGTGCCTAATCATTATCTGATCTCCAGAGTATCCCTGAATGCATCATATTGTTACCTAATAACTGAACTTTGCACAAAGTGAATTTCACCCACATAATAGCAAGACTTCAACTTCCTATTTTTTCGTTGTGAAAGTAATGCTATCATTATTTTTCTTCTTTATGTAACACTTAATTACTATTTCAAATCTTTATTCCCATCGACTATGAGATGCATATTTTACAGTCAATGGAAACAATTCACCTATTATCCCTGCTTATTTGAACACGGTAATTTATGGGAAAGCTTGTGTTCTAATTTACTAAGGTTGGCATCAAAAAACAAATGGAAAACAAAACCAGTGGGTCCCAGCCAGAGTTATTTTTTTCAGTCTCTCTCCCTACCCTTTCACACTAATTAAAATAAACTAATTCAGACAATGTTGCTGACTTTAGAAAGAACTTGGAACTTTCGCTGCACAATGTGAACGACTTTATGAAAAATTGAGCTTTAAAAATATAAATTACAAAAAAGCATTCTCTCTCAGCTTTCTTAAGCTATAGTAAATCCACAACCACTTTCAGCCAGAGGAAAGAAAACAATCAGATCATAAGAAAACAAAGGAAAAGAGAAGGCGGATATCCATAACTCATGTCCAGCATCCACAGAACCTGCTTCATCCAATATGCTTGTTCAATCCTTCCTGTAATGCAGTTCAATTCCATTCAATTGGTATTGAGAACTTTTATGGATCAACAAATTACTCAATTCACTGATCCTTCAATAGACTTTTTTTCTTTCCTCTATGGGATGAATGTTTGGCCTTGTAAGGCTATTGGGTTAAAGGGCCAGATCAATAAGCACAAATTTAATTGTACAGATTAGAAACCACCTCATTAAGAAATGTTAAGGCAAAAAAAAGAAATAAGTTTTTTTATTAACATAAGCTTATTTACTAATATTTATTAAAATAAATTTTAAATCCAAAAAAAAATAATAATAATAAAACAATGAAAATAATTTTCGGGGAAAATTTTTATAACTTGTCTTCACCCAAAAAATGATTATATCTATTATCAAGCATTCAATCTCGGCTTTAGATATGACACTTACTATTACGTTCAGTTCAATGAATTTTTACACAATCTTGCTTTGATACTTGAACTTACTTCCAAGAAAAATATTATTGCATAGTTAATTAACAAAATGGAACCATAAAACTCAACTGTCATTTTTCGAAGAAGCAAATTCAGTAATTTGGTTGAAATGGAAAAAATTTTTTTAAGATTCTAAGATAAATTTATCTTTTAATAAACATCATAAACTTTGACAGAATGTTATAAATCACATAATTAAATAAAATAAAATTAACCTAATTAAATAAACATAAAATTTATGTAATTCATTTACATAAATTATTGTGAAAAAATTTATATGAAACAATAATCTTCAAAATAGAAGATGATTTCTAGATTTATCTTAAAATATAAATTTGATAATAAAACTTCATAAGACTTCCACCTCATTTGTATTTCTCCACATTGGGTGACTTTTATTAAGATTTTATTATTTATTTTATTTTATTCTATATTCCATTAAAAGGAGTATATATTTTTAATCAATTGTTTATTACTACAACTCCTACTCTTATATAATTATAAAAATTAATCCAATCTTAAATTTTTTTTACTATATAAAATTTAAAATTAATAAAAATTTATTAATGTCATGAACATGTTTAAAGTATTTGGTGATTAATTTTTTTTAATATTAATGATTAAAATTTTTTTAATATTAATTTTGTATATAGAAAAAAAAGTTTTTGAGAAAAGTTTTTTTTTTTTTTTTTTTGTGTGAAATTTAAAATTTGCTGTAAATAGAGAATTTTTTGTCCATTGAAGATTACTTTTCATATTAATTTTTTGAGTGAAATTTAAGTAAATAGCTTCTTTGATGTTTTTTTTTAAATTGTATTAATTTTATTTAAATTAACTAGCTGAGGTTTACATTTTTTTTTTAATTAATTAATAATTTATCTTCAATGTATTAAGTATGGTATTCTTAAGTAACATTGAAATATTATGGAGTAAAAGCTTAAATGTTCACAAATAAAATACAAACATAAAAATATAATATAATGGAATTTAATTAATATTTTTTTAATTAAATCAACAACCTGTGCACAACTTGAATCGCTTTTTATAAATAAAAAGATGAACCTTAGCAATATTAAAATTATTTATTCATTAAATTGATGAACACTGTAGTTAACAACAGAGCTAATAAAATAACACCACCTGGTAATATATAATAATAATAATGCCTTTGTTGTATTAGCTCAAAGCACAGCTCCAAAGATCGTCTGTTTAATTAATACATCATTTTAGCATTCTCCTTATTTATGTATTTTGTCAATACAAGACTCTTCACTATTATGGATTGTCTTTTTAAAAACAAACTTTATTTCGTTTATTGTATGTCCATTTTCATATAAATAGTATATACATTAATTTCAAAAATGGTTTCTGAAATGCTCATTAGAAATGCTTATGAAAATGTAAACAACGGTAGATTTACATAATTCTTTCTTGCTTTTTGTAATGGTTGCAAGAAGTGAGCTTGCAAAAGTTGCATTCAATTCCCATTCTTTCATGACATTAATATTAAAAAGTACTCTTAAGATGAGATCAGGAAATGCTAATCTTCCACTCAAGTTATAAATGATGCAATAAGGAAGTTTACTCTAAACTGGTATTTTAAATATGCATTAAGTAAACAACGCTTAATTTTTGTTTGCATCTCCATTAAGGACAAGCTAATATTTCCTGGGCATATAAAAATTAAGAGATGCTTGAAATGATGATCTCTTTTATAACTATGCCTATTAATGGCAGTGTGGGAATGTATTGAATAGAATGGTTATAATTCATTTTATTATTTATTTTTTGAGCAAATTATTATATAGTACACAACATGTAAAATCTAATTTATAAATATATTAGAAAATATACTTGAGCCAATTTTATTGCATAGTGGATATTTGATATCTAAACTAAATTTTCTGTTGAACATTAAATCAGTTTATTCATTTATGATGTCTAGTATTATGAATTGCTTTATAGTATTCTTAAGACAAAAAACATTTCTTAGTTTAGTTTTATCTAAAACTTCTGTCTTCAAATCCTTGCCCAGTTCTATTGGATTGTTGTCTACAGCTGATCAGAGTGAGGTTGTTTATTCATTTGGATGTGTTCCAATGCAATAAAGGCTTCTCGGGCAGAGAGGTGAATCCGACACAAAGCTTGTTAGTTTTACATGTTGCCTAAAGATGATTTTAATTTATATATTCCCTATATGTTTTTATCATTTTATACATTTCCACTTTGCCTCTAACATAATTTTTTTTAAAGCAAAAATTAATAAACTTCAATAATTTACTAATTAAGGTATAGAAAAGGTAAGGAAAATTCTGTGTCTAAATGAGTAGAAAAGGGCTCCTGACTTCTAACTGGGGATCTACTCCATTATTTGGACGAATGACTTTTAGGAGTCCATAAAGACAATTCGCAGAAGCATACAACAGCATGGTCCCTGGTTCGAATCCAGGTCGCAGAATTTTTCCTTCCTTTTTCTAAACCTTAATAACGTATACCTTTTGTTTTTGTTTTTTTTTATATTAAATGCTTAATAAATTTATAGATCACCCTAAATGTATAGAGATTACCTGATATTAAGTTTTATGACACCTCAAGGTAAACAATAATTAAATATGAGCAATCTAGTGATCTATTACTAAAATTAATGAGTGTTGCGTTATTAACTGTGTTTATGAATGTCAATCGAAGGGATCGTGATTTTCATTTCCATTTAAGAATAAATTAACATTTTTCTTTCGATGCATTACATAATAAAGGTTACGATCGAGCCTTACTAACCTTTTCCTCATAGACTGCTACATTGCAATCGCTCGTTTGACAGCACCATTGCAGGCACTGTTGCTTATTAGCAAACTCACTTTCATTCAAATACTTAGCTCCCAACGTTCGAGAATCTTGCGTTCGAATAATCGTGTTCTCACTAATTTGAAAATTCGCCAAACATACGTTCGAGTCGTAATCATCTGTCATGAGGGGCTCCGAGTCTAACTTTTGCGAGGAGCCAGGTATCTGCAACCTGTCATTTGCACCGGCCGCGGAGAGCCATGAGACGAACAAAGCCAACGTGAGAACGCATCCCATTCCCATTTTCTCGGAAAATGTGCACGCGGCTCCGTAAAATATAAAATTCACTTAAACGAATCTCATGCGAAAACTCATCCTATTCAACCATGACGATGATGATGATGATGATTTTGTTGTTGTGTTAACACATCCTCCATCTTGGACG
The DNA here is from genome assembly GCA_023313115.1 of Rhysida immarginata. Classification (NCBI taxonomy): domain Eukaryota; kingdom Metazoa; phylum Arthropoda; class Chilopoda; order Scolopendromorpha; family Scolopendridae; genus Rhysida; species Rhysida immarginata. Next base: position 980,854 of record JAHWFO010004153.1, read on the forward strand.
GATGTGGTAATTGCCCGCGCATGCGCAATGACGAGCCATCGATGACTCGTAAGCGCAGGCGCGTTTAATGAAGAGTTCCTGTTAACTGTACATAGAAAAAAAAATTAATAATAAAAAGCCGGTGAATTTGATCGAGCGTTTTTCTTTTTTTTTATTTAATATAAAAATGGCCGAAAAGAAACCGTATCACCAATAAACTAACTCCCTCCGTCACCCAATCGATAATAAAAGCGCGTTTTTAATTCTCCCTACACAGGAACAGCCTACAATGCAAATGGATTGTGGGTTGTCTGCTTTCACGGCCGCCACCAGCAACGCCACCAATCCCGGCAACAGCAAGAGCAGCAGCAGCAGCACCGCCAACGCCACCACTAATGTCATGGAAGTGCGGAGTGAGAGGTCCCCGTCGAAATCGCACAAAGATGGTCTGCACGTCAACTTCGAAACGGAAAAGGTCGAAATTCAGGAGCGAAAAAAGAAGTTTTTGACGGCAAAGTACGGCACCCACCAGATGAATCTGATCAAAAAGAGACTCGGAGTCGAGATGTGGGTCTACGATCAACTCCAGTATTTGTTTGGTTGTAAGGTACGTACGTTATATACACCGATCGACCTCGGGGGGAGGGGGTAAATGGCTTTCTTCTTATTTCGTTTAAAGATCTCCTATGCATTTAAAGAACTTAATTTTCGCTTCTTCTTTTATTTTGTATGTAAATGCATGCTTTTCTATATTACTTATATTAAAAAGTAATTATAAATAATCGAAATAGGCTTACACCTCACTAACCCCCTTCGCCTCAAACCAATCTTTAAATTTAAAGTGCAGCTACACTCTAAAGGGCAAAAAATAATCTTAGAATAAATTTTTCTAAAAAACCAATCCAAGCTGAAAAAAGGTGTTACTGATAACACAAACTGAAAAAAAAATACTAAAAGATTAATTTAATAATCGAACCTTGACGATTTTATTTATCAATTCTTTGTAATCAGTGCAGTGAAATCATAGTAAAAAGAATTTTTGTAGTCTCTCATATTAAAACAACAAATTAATAAACAGAATCGTTAAGAACCGATTTAAGAAAATCCTAAATCCTTAAAAAAAAATATTTAAAAAAAAATTCCAAGCTATGGAATCATGGTTCTCATACGATAATTGTACAGTTTAATATTACAAAGAGGATATCTAATTTAGGAAAGGAGCCAGAAATCAAACCTAAAATTAAAGAAGATGGTACTGCATGCATAATACTAAGCACTTTTACATGTACAATTTAATAGCCTACACTCATTTTTCTATCCTCAAAATATCAATCTTTACCTTTGTCTAGGTTAAGGGCATCCATATTAAGCCCATGCAGGATTGAAGTTAGCATGCCATACTTAGCGTAACTGACATTGAAATTGGGGGATGGCTAAGAAAGAATATAGAAAACGTATACTGTAAATTCATTCTTTATTTTTTAGACTTGATTTCAAGCTTCATGCACATTAGCGAGCCCCTTTATAAAATTAATTTGTACGATTATTGTTCATATTCTCATGATACCGAAAATAATTAAAAAAATGTGAATTGTAATATTAGCCTATATAAAAACAAGAAGGATAATGATGATAATATAGCATAAAATCCAACTTGCAAATTTTGCCATTCGCATTCAGCTCATTTTTCTTTTTCTTTTTTTTTTTTTTTAACGTGTGTGCCTGTTTGCCACATGCCTGTTGGGCTCATCACCAAACAGCCGGTTTCACCCCCTCGATCTGCTCGCTTTTCCGCCTCTGTACACAATCAAATGCTGTGTTCCATCCCTTTCTATTAAGTGGATCGCAAAATAAAAATATGGTTGGAGAGAAAACTGTGTAACTTTCCTGGAAGTTGTATGAATGTTTAAACATATGTAGGTATAGAATGTATATATGTATTCGCTATGGGATATAAGAAATACAAATGAGAAAGAAAATGGAAACTAATATATTATTCAGAGATTTAGAAACCATTTTTCATTTCTCCCACACACATAAAAAAAAAAATCTAAAAATACTAGGGGAAAAGGATGTGAGATAACGGGATTCAAATAATATCCTCCATCAGGAGAATTTCTATATTTGTTCATTGTCTTCCTAATGAGCAAAGATGAGTCTTCTATTTCTTTTCCCCCATCCTACCCACCCGGGTTGAATCATCAACTTATAAAAAAAAATAATTTTGCTTCTTAATCACTGGAAAGGAAATTGGTAATTTAAGACCAATCAGACAGAGAAACTTGATTCAACAACAACAAAGAAAGGCAAGAGAAAAAAATGAATATATTGGGGCAAGGGGGACTTTTAAATTAAATAATTGCAAATGGTGATTTCATTTTCATTTATTTCACTTTTTCATAGCAGTTCTATTCATGTCTTTTACACATTTTCTGCTTAATGAAGACTGTGAATAGATAAGAATCAAGAGAGCATATCTATAATCCCTCCTTCAATTTTTAATAAACCACTTTCCACGTCATTTTACTTTAAAAAATTCATGACGTGCAAATAGTCGATTTTGCTGCCTTTCGTGTTGATGGCAAGCTTCTTTATGCATGAATGTCCCCCTTTATCCTCTTTTCCCTGCTTTTGCTCACAAGCAACTGATATAAATCAGACATTCAGCACAGTTCATTCAGGTTCCCACAGTGTGATGATTCTTAGGTGCGATTAGAGAAGGCTCAAGTGGCTGTCTGTTTTCTGTTTTATTTGCCTCTAGCAGAATAATATATTAATTCATAAAGTGCAGGGGAGAGGAAAAGCCACTCTGATTTATCTTTTCCGTCTTCCACGTGCTGTGGGCTGAATTTGTTTATTTATTTCATGCTTCATTGCACATGTCATGTCGAGAGCGAAAGTAAGAAAAAGGATAGGAGTCTTTGCAGATATTTTTTCTTCCTTGTGTTTACTTCCTTTTGAAGTTGTGTATAAAATTATGTTTTATCACTTTTCAAGTGTTGTGATTGGATCTGTTTGACTTTTGATGTAGGATGATTCTGAAGTCGAATTAGATCTGGATGAATTATTAGATATAGATGAAGATATGGATAGAAGAAACTGGCTTTTGGTAATAATAATCTAAATAATAATACTAATAATTAATTGAACTTTATTAAATTATAGTTATCATGAAATTTCAATTGATAAATGCTCATGTGTTTAGATTAAGTTAATAATCTAAACATTTATAATATTGTAATTTTCAGGTGAAATTAGAAAATGCTAAACAATCTCGAGAAGAAATTTTGGTAAGAATCCTACTTGAAAATTAAATTTTATAAGCTTCTAAGAAACGTTATGACACGTATTGACATAAATATGTGGAGGGAGGGTGCTACCTAACTGTAAGTTGAAGTGGAGTTACAGTTGCACAGCCATATTTCATCTGTCACCTTGGCAATTAGAGCTGTGTGTAATAATGGTTGGAATGACCTTCAGAAGTTGCATGTGTTTTGAACTCAGTTTTAAGTTTGTTTCTATTTTTGTTAAGAGTAGTAATTTTTAAAAATTATATTATTTCATAAAGATTATTAGGATTTAGTATAAATTATTCATATTTATCATAATATTTTTCCGCCTAGAGGAGTAATTTGAAACAGACTGACTGAGCTGGTTGTTTTATAATTAAAACAAGAACAGTATTAAGATGAAATAATCTTCAGAAAATTTGCAATTTTAAATAAGTTTGAATCCATGGTAACACACTCTCTCTATGGCCTTATGATATTTTTAAGCAGTAATAAGGATTATAGATTAAATGAAATTGTTTGCAATTTTTTTCATCCACAGAATTTTACTGAAGAACTGCTGAAAAGGGCAAAGACTTTGTGAGTAGGTTTTCTTTCCCCTTTTCTCTTCCACTGAAAGCTGAAGGCATCTTTGTGGACTGAGTCATGTAATTTCGTTCTGGGAAGATATTGTTTGGTGGGGCATTTTTGGGAAGGGGGGAAGGGTGGAACTTTTTTTAGGGGGTGAATCGTCCCATTATTTGTTTTTAAGTAGTCGACCATATCTGGTAGTCAGTCCCTAAGAGTCAATTAGTTTTTGTTTCAGTATTTAAAAAATTTACATTTGAAAAATCATGTTACGTTTAATTGTGCTTCAGTAGAGATGTTGTAGGTAATCTTGTTGAAGATTGTTTGTCTATTTATATCTTCTGATATATTTAAAGCAAAAATAAATTATGATAATGAAATTAATGGACAAAAGAAAAAACTTGTAGGGAATTAAGTTTGTTTTTTTTTAAAATTTTAGATTTATTTGTTTAATTTAATGCATTAGGGAAAATAAATTTAACATCCCATAATATTGGTTCACCTGATATAGATGTTCAGAAACACAAATGTGTAATACCAGAAGTTTCTAAATAGTAAATTCCAAATTGTTTCCATCAATACTGCACTCAAAATGCATCCACCTCTTTAAAAAGTAAAGACATATTATAATAATAATGGTGTAATGTTTATGTGGATATTTTAAACTTAATGAAGAAGGTGCCATTACGGGATTATAGTTTTCATTTCATCTTCATGGAAAAAAAAAAAAGAGGAAACTAAGGTGGAGTTCATGCGTTTAAAATTATCCCACGTTTGTTTCGTTATTTAAGGCAGATTGTTTTTCCATGTTAAAAGTTTATTGATGTAGGCAATAAAACCAAAAATAACAGCAAGCTTATTCACAAATTGTAATTTTTGAATTGATAGAAGATATTTAAAAGGATGTTTTAAAAAAATATTTAGAAGAATCTTTTAAAGATGTTAGAAACACAAAGGAAAAGTACTGCATTTGATGTAACAAAGAAATATATTTCTTTTTTTTTCTTCTTTTTATTGGAAAAAATATATTTTTGTAAAACTTAAATTTTTAGAAAAAAGTAGATTGCTGACTGCAAATTGTAAATAATCTGCATGTTTAAAAAAAATTTAAATATTAACAATAACGTTAGTAATAATCTCATCTTTGACCCACTGAATATTTTGAGTTTTTCCATGTTCTTCCATCCCCCAAAGCTTTCATTTGTTAATGAGGAAGAAGTCCTCTTATACAATTAGCACACTTGATCTGATCTAGTGCTAGGTGAGTAATGTTATATTGGAAAATGTGATTATAGTTTGAATGTTCAGAGCAAAAAAATTTAATAATATTAATAATAATAATAATAGCAATGCTATTTAAAAATGTAATCTGTTATATCAAAAATATCTGTCCTTCATTTGTTGATAACAAATGAAAGCTCGAGCTCTTTGTAAAATTTGTTTGCAAATTGTGAAATACCCATCACTATCTGAAAATCATGACTTATTCAAATAAAAGATATGTGATTTGTTAGAATAATTAAAAAATAAATATAAATGTCACTACTTTAAATTGCTCAAATGGAATAAAAAAACAAAATTTTCTCAAAATATTTGTTGATGCTGTTAAAAGGTGTTAAGATTTGTTTTTTTTGCATTTTTTTTTTTCTTTTCAAATTATTTGCCGACTGTTGTCAGAAGAAATCTCCATTGTCATAACAATAAATTGCAATAGTCTGTTGAATGTATTTTTTTTTATTTTCATTTTTATTTTAAATTTTTATTATTTTGTCTTTGATTTTATATACGATAGGGTTTCATCACTCCTTGCACATTTTTACGACATCATAATGCAATTTTTAATTACAGTGAAAAAAAAAATGGTATGCAATGTAACAGCAAAAATATATATATATATATATATATATATCGATGCATGTTATTTGGTGGACACTCATTTAACGATCAGTTTTAATGTTATTATTTTGAGAATGTCTTAGAGGAATTTGTTGTTGTCTGCCTCTTGTTCGTTGTTCCCACCAAAACAGCTCCATACAAGAAGATTCATTTTAAGTCCATTCTTATGCTTTTGTAAATAGTTTACAAATGAGAATAATTTAATGACCATTGAAACATAGGATGAACAAATATGTATTCTATTAAGATCATCCTATTCTTGTTTCATCCATCTGTTCCCATTTTATTATAAGTTTTTTTGTTTTTTTTTTTAGCTAGTTGCTCACATGTCATTGAATTATATGACAGTGGTTGTGTTGTCATTCTCTTTTGAATTTTATTTTATCCTATTTTTTTTTTTTTTTGTTCTTTTTTTTTTTTTCTTTTACCTATCAGGGAAGATTTTAAAATTTTTGATTTATTGATGTTAATTTTTTTAAAGAAAATTCATTCAGAAACTTATTGTTGATATAATGTCTGTAAAATTTTTTATATATATTTTTTAAGAGTTATGTATTCAAAATATTGTAATAAAATGCAATTATTCCATTCACTTTCTTGTATGCCGTATAAATTTATTCTTTCATTAAGTAACTTTTCTGTTTTGATGAGAAAGTAATCTACATAGCTAATACTGTTCATTAAGATCAAGCTTATGTAACTTCCATGTAATTAAAACTTCATAAAAGGCTTGCTTAGGATTATACGAAGTCCTTTTGATTGCAATTTAAAGGAATTAAAATTCTAATCCACTTTTGTTTTCAAGTTAAACAACACTTGTGTTACACCATAACTTTTAATCCAAAGTCATTGATGCTTGGCCTTTCTTAAACATCCTCTTTATTGTTCAAATATAAAAATTGTTTTAAAATTAGTAAACCATGACTGTATCTTCATAGTATAAAATCCAGCTTAGTAATCATAGGAGAAAACGACTCGAGGGTTACTGACCTCTTCCTCACTCCCTATGACAATTGACTCTGGTGTTGTTATTAATAAATTTACATAGATTAACATCTCCGAGGACAAATCAATTACGAGCTGTAAAAAAGAATGTTTCAGTTTTAAAATAGAAAACTGTACATCTCAATGTTACTTATTTATAACCGCTACACTCTCTTTAATAAGTGGAAGGGGGTGTTTTTAGTGCTGAATATGTTTATTGACAATTTTATTTCAATTAAAGCGGATGAATCTGAGAACACCCAGGCTTATTATGAAGAGTGAAAAATTTCAGTACTTTTCTTCAGCTTAAGGTTGGGGTTTTTTACATTGAATGAAGAGAACTAAATCCGTCGTTTTGGCTCCCACCAGCATGAGTAGGCTAACCCTTTTAATATCGGCCATTCAATGACTCCTCTTTTGCCTATTTATAACTCCGGAGCCTGTGTTTTCCTTTCTCTCCATTGATGCGAAATCGAGATGTGAACCGGTTCTGCATCGCGGGAATTGAAGCGAGCGAGCACACACACACAACACCGGCGGGGAGAAGAAAGGCAAACGAGGCGAAATCTCTGTACAAAAGGCAGCGAACCACGCACAAAGGCGAATTTTCTTGACGGAAACGGTGCCAAAATAAATAATAATAAAATAAAATGAAGACTAGTAGCTTCGAGTTCTATTTTTAAAAAATAAAGCAAAGCAACGAGTCACTGGGAATACCGAGAAAAAACGATTTCACGTTTTAAATGTCCATAACGCTACTTAGAGATTTTAATGCACAAGAGCAAGGCTAGGCGTTGTTGCTAGGCAACATAGTCGACTTGATTTTACTGTTAAGCGCTTTCTCATATTTCATTGATTTAATGTATGCAAATTTCATATAAAAAAAAAATTCAAGTATAAACGCCTTAAAATAAACTTTTATTTCTTAATAATTGCGTATACAAATTAAATCACAGTTTTTATTTTTAAACTTAAATTGCTGTATTTATCTGAATAAAAGACGCAGTCAAAATTTGACAGAAAATTCCTAAATAATGGAAAAAAGACGTCTTAAATTGGTGTAAAGTGAAGAAGTGGTAGTAGTAAAATAAAAACATTGTGGTGAATTGATGCAGTGTAATAATAAAAATTATTCAGTGAAACCATTGTTGTAAGATACGATGCCAATACTTCATAAAGAGCCGTCGTTAAGCCAACTAGACCAATCGAGTCCCGTGCTTGAATATACATGTAACACCATTAAGTGCCCTTACAATTTTTTTGCCTCCAAAATTATTCAAACCAAATTAACAGAAAAGTGAAGGTGTTTCAGAAAAGCTGTATGTTTTAAACTTACAATTATTAAAGCAGCTATAAAAATAAATACATTTCATGCTCAATTATTTTATTGTGGCAGTTATAAATAAAAGGAAAGATGGCAGGGAATTGGCTATAAAACCATTTCCAAACAACTTAAAGTCCCGATTTTAACAGTTGCTTTTATTGTTTGAAAGTTTAAGTCGTGTACTCTTGAATTGTTGTTACACGGCTTAAACTGGACGAGGAAGAAACCGCAAATTAAGTGAATAGGCCAATCGAAATCTACCCGAAAGCTACCATCATTGACCATCAGCAACTATAAGCTTCAACAAGAACCTCTGCATCTAAGACTACAGTTCATCGTTTTCTGTACAAGCTTGGTGTAAAGTCTCCTTTACTAAAATCAGCTCACAAGCGATAATTAAAATATACAGGTATCTTAAACAAATATTCACTTTTCTATTAATTTTGATATGGTGATAATAAGATTACACAATAAATGAAAAACGAAAGGAAAAATTCCGCGACCTAGATTCGAACTATGGAACAGGAGTATCTAGTTCGTCGCCTCTACCGATTGGGCTACCGCAGAGACTGATACCTGCAACTGTTCTAAAGACTACTAAGCAGTCAAGCGAAAGCCACCTGGTATTACACTTGGTTCATAGTTCGAATCCAGGTCGCAGAATTTTTTCCTTTCGTTTTTAACCTATATTTAATTGTCTAATCTTGAAGCATAGCTTCAGTACTCAACCACCAATTTAGGTAATTATTTTAATGATTTTAAAATTCGCTTTAATGCAAATCTTTTATCGTTTTAAATGGTCTGAAATTCGATTTTTCTTCTACATTCAGATAAATATAGCCATTGCTATCGCTTATTTGACTCTGGATAGTTGGATAAGCCTCAACTAACTTTTCTTCCGAAAAGCTAGCTATATTCACATTCACGTGATAATGATGTCATCCGATACGAATTGTATGTACACTTCGGTTTAATAGAATTTTATTATGACGCTGGGTTGCAGCTCATTAGCATCCTTTTTTGTGATTAGTCCACGAAAAGGAATGCACATCACGTTCACAAATTCGTGATTAAAGTTCACCGAGGCTTGTCCAACTTTCACCAAAGCTTTTAATTAATGTCATATTAATTACAATACAACCCTTTCAGAATTAATCTTTTAGGGGATAGGGTATTTGGGTTGAAATGTTTACAGGAAGCTTCCATCGACACCTGTAACGACAATTCAATACAAAAATTTCAAAAGTGGATCGAGTAGGAGGAAAGGAAGTGGAGGAGGAAGGAAGGACGCTCGTGCGTGTGTCACACCATGACCAAATAGTCGTCGAGGGGTTTCCGCTTGAGGTCGGGCACGTGGGCGTCGGCGGGGGCGAGGCCTACAGGGAACAGGAGCATCAGCTTCTCGTTGTTGGGACGTTGCAAAAGCTGACGGAGGCTGGGACCACAGTTCATCGGAGTCGTCGTCACCGTCACCAGGCCCGCATGCTGCAAATAAAAACATGAATACGTGCATTGCAATGGTTTTTAATAAATGTTTACAAAGAACGCGTTTCTGGTCTCATCCCCTATTTTGTCCACATAAAAAAAAAAAAAAAAAATGAAAAAACGAGTTCTGTCCTTCTGGGAACCCCATTGTGATTGTGACCTCGCGTTTTCCCTGACAAAATAGCCTTGCGCCCGGTGATGATGATGATAATAATTGAATTCAATTCAACATACAACACACAGCCTTGCGGGCATTCTGAACCAAACACGGAAAATAAGGATGCCAAAAAAAAATTACAAAAAAGCAAGCAATTTAATATTTGGAACAACTGTCTGGAAAAATAAAATACCCCAAATTTAGCTTTTATAATATCGACCCTTTCTCCAAACATCAATATCATAGGAAAAATCTGTAAAAATCTGTGTTTATAAATGGCTATGAGCAATTCATGTTAACAATCTGTTTAGTTGATGCCAAGTATGTGATTATGAACAAAGACTTTGTAATTCCTTCTGCAATGTCATTAAAAAAAAAAAAAAAAAGAAATTCAAATTTAAAACGTTATTCATAACGACTCCACATCAGTTAACTACATTTCAGAATCTTTCAAGAGTTGATTTTTTTTTCAGAATCTTTCAAGAGAGATATTAATAATAATCGAACCAAGAAAATTTCCTTAGCAACGTTCTCCTTCAACCTCCTTCGATTATAAAGACACGTGACCTGTCGTTGGCGCCAATTGTTGCCAAGGAATCAATTTACTTACTCAGTCGACTCGGCGATACTCATTTCCTCAAGAAAGAAAAAAAAAACCCGTCTGGATTTATATAATAAATATAAAGACCCCAAGAATAATTAATACTGTAACCGCCGATATGGGATCTTTAAAGCGCTGCTAAGAAATTAATTAAAAGTTCATCACTCCAGTTGCATATTTTTGTGCATGAGGATTTGAGGTTTGACTTCACAATTTTTTTTTTTTTTTTAATAACAGTTTTTAACTCCATGGCTCCTCATAAAATGCTAATAAATAATAAGGTACAAGAAGTACACTGACTGCACCTGAGTAGCAGCGATTCAGTATGTTATGCTATGCGCATTAAAAATTAAAATTTGTCTGGTTTTATTATCGAATTGTTATAAGCAATTTTTCATAATATGCTGTAATGATTTATTTTTAATTTTTACAGCGCATACTCATCATATTATATACAGAAAATTACGGTAATTAGCTTTATTATATTAAACTAAAGAACAAGCCCCCTCTTGATAATCAGGGAGATGGACCACGAAAATATAAGCCCCTGGCAATCAAATCACTACATTAAATAGAACCGCAATAGATTAAATCATACATCTCTTAAATTCTAACTATATCCTAAAATTGAACTAAAAATTTGAATAACAGATAAAAATTCCAAATTTGACAAAATATATCTTCAAGTAATAATTATTAATATTTTTCCAGCAATGCCAAACGTTAAATATTGCTTACGCGACTGAAACAACATACTTATATTGGTTTGGGAAGAGCGCCAGCAGAAAAAAAAATTATTAAAAAAAAAATAAATAAAAATAAATCTAGAATCTGGGTTACAAAATATTTCTTTCCGACTACAAGCTCAATAAAAAACATTAAAGCCAAATCACGATTGCATTGTCTTCAATGACATTGAGGAAGAAACGAGGAAGAAGAAAAGTTGAAATTTGAGGTCATAAACCTGCAAGGTCCTGTCTTCACCAATTACAAAACTTGAGTTGACGCCTAAGAGCAAGTTTTAATTCTAAACTTCAGGAAATTAAATATTGAAAATTCCTTTTTTTCCAAAGCGACTGAGAATTATTCTAATGAGTGCAATGGTCACTGAGACGATTTCTTTCTCTTTTCTTCTAAATTGTAGTCTACGAGGGCTGGTAAAATTGAACCTTCCCAATACGCGTTGGCGTACAGTTAACCTCGCGCCGGTGAAACGACAATTAGCTGAGGTGTAATTAACATTTAAACAGCACACTGGAAGAAATTAATTAACAGAAAGGGGTAAAGAGACGATCAAGACTCAACTTGAAGGCTTTGGAATAATATTAAGCGAGAGAATTCATTTTCCACTTTTCTTTGTATTTCCAGTCGACTAGTTCTCGCTTCCTTTACAACCGATTACTCCGGGCATTTGAAGAAGTCGAGCGAAATTTTTGGGTCATTAAGAAAATAAAAAAAATTAAATCCAAAACAAACTTATCCAGTGGTATTATGCGATAAAATCTGGTAAGTCTGATAGACTTTCAATAAATATTAAAGAAAAAAAATCAATTACGCTGTTTAAAGTTGCAGGCTAATTTTCAAATGATACTAAATTTGTTATTAAAAAAACAAAGTTATAGCTAAATTTGGAAAAGAAGCGCCCAAATGCAGGACTGTATGCTAAGGCGACTTTTTATTGTCGCCAGTATAATAATAAACAAAATATACTAACAGTTTGAAGATGGAGGACACCATTTTCATACTAATATGGAACATTTGAAGTTTTAATGCCCGGAGTAATCGGTTGTAAAGGAAGCGAGAACTCGTCGCCCATGTTGTGCATAAGTTTTCTTCAATACGAATTTTGACTGATAAGAATTAATATGAATTTAGAGAGATGATATTATTACAATGATGCTGGGGATGTTTTTTTTTCAGAGATACGATAAATGATAGACAACTTGAGATTGAGCATTGCAAAAAGCAAACTTCACAATCTTAGTGCTTCAACAATACATTACTGATTTCATGTTCAGGCCGGGTAGTTTCTAGAAGGTTGTGGTAATTTTCAATTATAAAAGATCAGAAATGGATGCTAAAATTTGGAAAATATCAAAATTTGTCTAGATGTTTATAACCAGTGTTATATATCAAAATTCATTGTAAACATGTTTATTTCAACTTTAAATAAAAACAGCTTCTATTACTATTATCATCACAATCTGAAGAAGCTGGATATAAAAGGCGAAACCGGTTGTTAATCATTTTCCAATAAATATGTATTGTAAAGCTTCTATCTCTTTCAATAAAATATTAAATAAAGTTTACCAAAATATTGAGAACTTTTTAGAGGTTGAGGAAAATGTACTGAAGCATGTAGTGTCAATGTCTTGAAGAAATTGAAGATACCAAAGAAAAGAACTGAATAACGAAGATGTGGAAGAATTCTGAAATATAGAAAACCGTCACTTGAAGATAAAAATTTTTGCGGGTTGGAATTGATGTTTTGATGAATCTTGAACAGTTGAAATCATGTATTTTATAAATTTTTTTTGGAGTAAAGTTGAAAATTGGAGAGGTAGTATTTATTGGAGACTATGGTTGAAATTTATTGATGATATTTAAAAAGAAAAAAGTTTCTCAAATTATAAATTCTGAATCAACATTTTTAATACTTGTGGTGATTTTTTCCCCCCTACCACTGAATTGTAACATTTGGACTTATCAATCGGAACGGTACTGCAAATATTCGGGATCAAAATCAACATGGGCTTGGAACGGCAATGGTTTAAAAACTACCATATAGGTTTACTCAAAATTAAATTCAAGTCATAAATATTAAAATTATTCATTCAGAATGCGCTGTTTCCCTCAAAATAAAGTTGTAAGTAAATCACAAGAATATTTTAATTTTTTTAATAGGAAGCAGGGATTATAACTCAACGAACTTCTGCAAACACAATACGCTTTCATCTATTTGTTGAATTTATTTCATTATTTAAAAAATACAAATATTTTCTACTACACGTTGAAAGAATTAATCTATTAATTAAAATCTGAAGTATCAGTATAGTTGTGAAAAGTCCTTGTATTGTGTCAATTAATGAAGACGATAGAAGCTTTAGAAAACATTTTTTTTTAATTGGAGAAATGGCTAGCAATCGATTTCGCCTTTTATATGCGGCTTCTTCAGGTTGTGATGAATAGAGTAATTTAAGGCTGCTTTTTAATTTCAAATAACATCTTTAATTTGAAATAAGATGTTGTTTACAGTAAAAATGTTATTTATTATGAGTTTTGATATACAACAATGGTTGATTAGGAAACGATTGACTGTACAACAATTATATGGGATAAATACAATTAATGGGCAATTTTTTCAATTATTAAAGATCAGAAACGGATGCTAAAATTTGGAAAACATCAAAACTTGTCTAGGTGTTTAGTAATAAACTTGGTGTGGAGGAGGAATAGGCTTTGTAGATTTCAATACTTTCTAGAATTTTGATTTGGAAGAGATCATTGGAGTTGTGTAGTATGGTTATGCTTTCTTCTATGGGTTTGATAGGATGTCCTGTTTCGAGAATGTGGTTTGCATAGGTGGATTTATTGTTTTCCCTTTTGAATGATGCTCTTTGTATCTTATTAAAAAATTTCGTTTTGACAGTCCGATATAGAGTTAGTTGCATATGGTGCAATCTAGAAATTTACACAGAATGTTAAGACTTTTGATGTATTAGGGGATAAGGTTGGTGGATTGAGGATGGATTGGAATAAGTGTGTGTGGTGTGGAATGAGATGTTTAGATTTTTCGATGATAAATATTTGGCTAATGGATATATGGAATTATTGGTGAAGGTCAGGATGATCCAACTTTTCTTTTGAACATTATTTTCTTGGTAGTGGGTGTTATTAAACAATATCTTACTTTCTCCAATAAAAAATGTATTGTAAAGCCTCTATCTTCTTTATTAATTAAAAGCACATTAGAGGCTTGAATCACTAGATAATGGATTCAAAAGTGATTTTCAGGGGCATAACCAGGATTTTACATGGAGGGGGGGGGGGGGATAAATGTAGAATAGTTTTTTAGTAGAAACAAAAAAAAAAAACAACACAAATGAACTTAAACAGATCAGCGTCCGAACTCCCCCCTCCCTTCCTAGTTACGCCCTTGTATGAAATACGTACAATATGGTCCATTTTAGGCATAAACGCGACCCATAGCCTATCACTTTCTGTAAAAGAATTGCGTCACTTTCTGTCTTCAGATATATTCTAAAACATGCAATTTGCCAAAAAAAGATTTTTTTTAATATTAAATTTGCAAACAACCTTGACTAATGTGACAAAAAAGGAGAAAAACTCAAATAAAAAATGTTGAGCGGATGTGACCGTCGCCCTCACATACACAGAGAAAACGGTGGTGGGAAAAGAGAAATTTCTTGTCCGGCAAAAATTCATCCAAAATGACTCAACGCACCAGAGGGTCACCCCACCAAACACGGATAATTAAGTACTTGAAATAATTAAGGATCCCTCCTAATAACCATTCTGCTTGCATTAAAGAGAGCAAAAAGGAAAAAAAGAAAGGAAAGAAACAATTGCAGGGTTAAACATCTCTCTTTAAATTAAAAGGGAGAGATTCCTTTGCAGCAAAACGTCCTTGAGGTCCCTCATCCATTAGTCATGGGAAAATACGAGAGCTGTGATGATGGGGTTGACCCGGCAGAATGGTTCCTGTCGATCGGCGCTACTAATGTCATTTATTGCCTCCTTGCACGTGAAGGAGTGAATGACCTCGAGCCAGAATGTCTTTAAAAATAAAAAGCGAGAGAGACCTTGTATAAAAGCGGCTCCGATGAAACGACTCGGTTTGAAAAGTTTAAACACGGACATGAACACAATCGCCTATTCGCGCTTTATTAGTAATAATAACAGCACATCGCCAAACTAACCATTCACCCATCCTCCTTTCTTGTCTCGTTTAGCGTGAGATAAGAACAAACGACTTCCAAAACACGGCGTCAATTTGCTCTTTTAAAGGGCCCCAGCCAGCTATTTTTCACGGAAAACTTTAAGTTCAGTGGATGTTAGAAAAGAACAAATCGATTTATTTATGGGAGGGGAAACGGTTAAACTTTTATTAAGTTTGCGCATTATGTTTATTTCAGTTATTATTAAAATTTTATCTCATTATCTCAATAAACTCGTTGAACAAAGGAAAAACAAACTTAACCGAACAACCCCTTCGAACCCGTTAAAATCAGATTCCACCTCATTTATCTAAGCTACGTGATGGAATTCGACATTCCTCGTAAAATACTTCTACCTTCGAAAATATTTATTTAAGACAACACTCTAAGTTTGTTTGTTTTTTCAACGACAAAACAAATTTATGAAAAAAACAATAGGGTGAATTCCTTATATAACCAAAGAGATCACCAACACACACTCTTCCTCTATATTTTGTAAACAAACCATTAGCTTTATCTTTTGCGGGTTCATCAATATTGATAGAAATTTCATTTTACGTTAAGTCAACCAAAAATTGGCTCACAACACGAAAACGTAGCGACAATCCAGAACAATGCAAATATTTTCAGTGTCGCTCTTTGTCGCCAGACAGAAGCAAATCAGTAACACAACCTCCGGGCAGGTGTGTGTATGTGTACGCAATAATAAAGAAAGGTGGTGTATGGCAAGGTTTTCTTCTTGCCTCTTCGAGTGGATCTATCGACGCCACCTGTGGTCAACAGGCTTCTTATCAGATAGAGCAACAAAGGCATACATGGTAGGGGGAGACGAAGGGAGTTGTCAGTGGTTCCCCTTCGCCTGCTTCAACCCAGCTGGAAGATTCGGTTTTAGTAACACGTTCAAGAAAAATAAAAATTCAAAACTGTCATAAAAAAGATGAATATTCGAAGAAAACGGGTTCGACATTCCCATTCCATGCCTGAACTGGATTCAACCCCGAGACCCTCCTATAAGCCCAGGAACTCAGCTCGTAGCCTTCGTTCTTTTATGCATAGGACACGATAATCTTATTTTGTATTAAAAAAATCATAAGATTTTTAATACTGTACAGATATCAAGGCCAATCCAAAACCAGGCACATTATGTTAAATGACACTTTAATAACTTTCCATAAATCGGATTGAGTAGGGGAAGAGTATCCATCGATTTCTTGCTGAGGTACACGCATTTCAACTATAAGATCACGAAATTCGTCCACAGCATTCCCAGACAAATTGTCACGAAACAATTATTTCTTGAGACGAGCAAATTGGTAACATAAATGCTCCAATCTATAAAAGGGAAACTATAGTGTCACAGTGTTACTGTTATGACCCTTAACATTTCGATCTGACTTAGAAAAAAATCTGTCTGCAAAAACCGAATATGACGATCAACTCTAATTAAATGCACAAAAATTAGCTAACACTGCGGCATTGCTTCACTTATTCCATCCTGAGTTTTCTCATGCCATTATTGCTTTTTACAATGAGTGATGCCGATTCGGAACGGATAATTTTCTATTCAAGTATTATCAGGAACAAGTACAAACTAATTTTATTATTTTCAAATGTTTGCTTGTTCTAATTAATAGACTTCCTTTACTTCTCAAAATATAATTTCAATGCATCAAACTTAGATGCTGGAATGAAAAGTATTAAGGATAATTATTTGCATAGTACAATGGTTCTGCACATGCTATTAGCAATAATTCTTAATGAAATTCCTATATAAACCGACCTTGCACCTCAAATGGCATTTCCTCCATTTAATATAAAGAAAATTTCCCGTAGAATTTCTATAATGCATTTTCGTTGAAAAAAAAAAATTTTTCGATGAAGAGTGTTGAGCAGTTCGTCATACACTATTCATTGTTCACCGACCTTTCCAGGGACATCACAAACCCCTGCAGGAGATACGGATTCGGATAATTAAACTTATTAATGGGAAATTGTATATTGTATGATAAAATTTGTTGATATTATAAAATCTTTCTTCTTTATATTAAGCTTTATATAGAGTGAGTTTAAAGTCGCGCACATCAAAGTTTAGCTGCCCGTAAAAGTACCAGTTTGTGGATTGTGCCCCCCTTGCTCGCCAGATTTATCACCCCCTGATTTCTTCCTATGGGGTTATCAGAAAAATGTGGTTTTATGTGAATAGTCCACACATACTTACTGAGCTGAAAACGCAACATCACAACAGCCATTTCTAACATCAATACTGCCATGCTTCGCAGAGTCTCACGAAATCTGGTAAAACGAACACGCTTTTGTATTCGCGTAAAAGGACGTCATTTCCAACATTTATTGTAACACCTAAAGTTTGTCTGCTAAAAATAAAAGCCAACATTTCAACTAATCTCTGTGATGTTTTAATTTCATTTAAATTCTCAAACTGGTACGTTTACGGGCAGCTAAACTTTGATGTGCGCGACTTTAAATTCATCCTGTATAAACCCATTTAAAGCTTAAGCTTCTTTGGGTGCATCTATGGGGTTATCTGGCGTTTTATTTTTCGGGATTTTCGGGCACCTAAAATTCAGCAGATTGCTCAAAACGTAGCTAATTATATGTAGAAGTGTCTTTTGTTGGTTTCGGAATGTTCAAAAAATTCTAAAATTCAAAAATCTATTTATCAGTATTTTCGTCTTGTATGTCGCCACTGGAAACTGATTTAACTAAATCTTGTCTAAATGTGGCTAAAACTTCTTGGCCAAATGTGGACTGCTTAGAAGAGAGCATCCCCTTACATTATTAAGCATCCTAGAATTCCCTGGCTAAAATGCATTCTTTTTTGTTCCTGCCAGTTACTTGGATAAAACATTTGGTCAACTCCGCGATTAAGGAGACACCTAGAAGATCCACCATCAGCGAAGCAGCACGTATATAATAAGTAATTACAGGATATTAAGTAAGAATATAAGCATATAACAACCGACCCTGTATCATTCTTTAATATTTATTTTCATTAATATCATTTATTATGGAAATAAAAAAAAATGTAACACAACCTGAAGTTAATAATTTTAATTATGGAAGTATTTTGTAAGTTATTACTTTAATTGAACATGAAATTGATTAAGTTACTTTCTTTTAATCTAACGAGGTAAAAACTTAAATACCGACAATAACATTAATTGAAAATCACTTAATCTTGCCCTCGAAATACGTATCTAACGTTCCATATCTTGGATGAAATTTTGTGGTAAGATGCGTTATTTTTTTATTTTTATTTTTTTATTTTTTTTTCATATACAGACAATTCCACGCCATATTCCTTCTTATTGTTCCATCAATTTTCAAATCCATCAGAGAAATCTCCACATCAACATTGCTCATAAGATCATCTGAGACCAAAACATCAAGGACTCAAAAAATCGACTGTTGTGGACTTGAAAAGTGACTTTCAATTAATATTATATTTAAGTTTTTTTACCTCTGTAGATTATAAGGAAATAATTTAATTAATTTCATGTTCAATTCAAGTTAATAAATTTAATGCCGAATTCCCGAATAGGATTATTTGGAGCCATAATATTTGGAGCACTACTGATAAGCGGCAACAAGGCTCAAATTTTGTAAGAAAAATTCGTTATTTCGAATTTTCTATCCTTCGTTCATATTTTCATGTTCCTCTTTTGTTATTTCGCACCCACTGGCCGCGGCCAATACTAATCAACCTTTAATAGTTCGCGTACCTGTCACTCACACAGAAACCTTGCAATGTAACAATGATTTTGCATTTTCTTTTATTCGTAAATCGTAGACTGAGAACATTTTTATCAACTCTCTTATTACATTTTGGAACAACTCGCGTGACGGTACTGGCTGATCCTAAACGCGAAATTCTGTCATAAACAACTAGGCAGCTGCCAAGTGTTGAAAAACATTCAGACATCACTTACAGATACGAAATATAATTTACATGCGTATTACGTTACACTTTTAGAAAGATGAAACCTCAATGTTGCTGCTTTTTTCATTCAATTTACTACGAGAGCTTTTAAAAGCGTCTTCACATATTTGTGCTGTGTAGCAAGAATCGTTCGTTAGCGTTAGCAGATTGTGGTGACTCACAAGTTGACTAACGACTACTAATTATACGGAGTAGGGGATCTCGAGTTCACATCCCATACTTTCCGGGAATGAAATGATTCATTTAGAGGCACCATAAACAATACACTGAAAGCTGCTATTCATTTATAATAAATTTAACTGGCTTTTATTAAAAGAAAATCCAGGCGGAGTTCTTTACAGGTGAAGGCGTCGCAGCCTCTAATTGTATTACTTTACATGCAAATTCCAACCTAAACTCGTCTATGAACAATGGACATCATCAGAATCAGAGCCGTGTATCGATTCACGATTACAATTAATCACCGAGCCCATTGTGAAAGACACCGTACTATACAGAAAGTGCGTGTACGTGTGCAGAAAAACCCAACACCATGACAACACGCGTAATACACACAAACACATTACACAAACAAACATAAACGTAGATTTATTGTACGGATACACTCTTAAAGGGGTGAGTTATTGCCTCTCAATCACGCTCTAAAGTGAAAAGAACCGCCCACCACATGATCCGTCGGAGGAGACTCCTTTGATCTCTTCGTCACGCTTTCTCACTTTTTTCTTTTCTTTGCTTCCTTCGCCACGCTTCGTCTACAAGGCACTTTGTCGAATAAACAAGATCATTTGCATATGATTTCCATTCGCTCAGAAGAACGAGAACAAAAGGGGAAAAAAAAGAAGAAAAGAAAATGGGCGAAGATGGCAGCTAGATAACCCCAAAGCTAAAGCATCCTCTATCTTAGATCTGTAAAATACCAAATATTTTACAGATTATTAGACATTAGCCTTCCCCGCCCTTAAAAATAAGCACTCTTATCTCCAGTTCGTACTCATCTCTTATTTCAAGAGATAAGATAAAGGCTCAACGTGTAGCCTACACAGTTCATTTTGTTAAAAGGACTTTCAATTAAGTTTAAAAAAATCTTTCCCAATGACACCAATTAAAATAAACATGCTAATGAACTTATAGTAAAAGACCAAATGTCCTAATAACTCAGGAAATTATAAATTTGAAATATATTTTGTTGTTTGTATTTCATATACATATCCGCGCTGATTTCAAACTGCTCTTCCTGGATGAACAAAGCGAATGTCATATACCTGATAAGCGACAATTTTAGCACAAACCCCGCCTTCGCCAAACAAGGAAGAAGTGGTAGAGATCATAGGATATTGAAAAAAATATATGATATTAAAACAAAAATCGTCAAATCTGGCGCTCCCAGATTATTAGCGCTAAAGTGTTGATAAAATGTGACAGAATAATAAAGAGATAAGAGATTGATGAGTGTCTGTACGAAGAAAACGTTCGCTCAGCAATAAAGCACATTTAACGACAATCTAATCAAAGTAAAATTGTTCAGTTAATAAATTTTTTCCTTTCCTACTCATTTCCAAGGGCGTACATTGTTTTGCTATTCTTATCCTCGACTTGAAACACTTTCACACCTAGCGCTTTAATCTCGACGTTTTTATGACAACTGCTAACTACTTTATCGAGTGATTTACAACTGCCATTCAGCAATACACCTGGTTTACGTTATTGATAAAAATATAAAAAATTACAACTTTATAGCTTGTAAGAGAGATGTTTATACAATAGAGAGGGGTCCATTATAAGATGAGTTGCTATAGCATGGACCAAGTTATAAATCTGTTGAAAGCCATTTTTTTTTCCTCAAAAGCTATTGAAAGCACAACTTAGAATACTAAACATGAATTCTCTATTCACAGAAATCTTAAACCGTTTCAACGATTGAGCAAGTATTTGTTGGCTCTTGAAACTATTCATAAAATACCTAAATACGTCTGCCTGTTTTTAAAATAGCACAATCTCTTTTTATTAATTTAAAAATTAAAACAATAAATTAAAAACACAAACAAACAAATGAACTGCCAAGATCTTTTGCCTTTAATATGCAAAAAAGTATTGAAAAGAACGCACTACAGAGATGTGTGAGTAATCGATTTGGTTTTACCATGAATTTCTTTTTTCAACTTTTTTTTTATTTATTTTATTATTATTACTAGCAGAGGACCCGGCGTTGCCCGGGATAATTACGTTTGTAGGTAAACAGAACAACGTCAAAAAGCTAAATTAAACCTCCAAATTGGTTAAATAATAACTCAATCACTACAATATAGAGCGAAGGGACTATCCATTCTAAGAAAAATCCGAAAGACAGGAATTTACCTCTTCACTGAAAAAATCCATTCTAGGTGATATACCGGGACTTGATTTACCGTAAAAAAATTTTTTAAAGGCTCACAATGGATGGACCTCTCCAAGGATGCCTTCTAGTCTAAATAATTTTTTACTCACGTAATCTTACTTTAGATGTCCACTTGATGTAGTTGCAATTTCCTTTCTTCTTTCGATGTCTTGAAGCAAAAATTGGCCATTCATCACTTTGTGTAGTCTAGCGGTCGCCGATTCTTCTATTTACTTGCTTACCATTTGCTCAATACAGCACGGAGCTAAAGGAGTGCTTCCTCTATCGTCTTTCACTCTTTCTCAATAGTCTGCTAACTCATTATCTCCAGTTACTGATCATTTTTAAAGATTTTCAAGAAATTGTTAAGTACTAAGAATTCTTTTTTCTAAGAAAAGCCTGAATAACAGGAATTCTATGCATTGAATTCTATATTGCACAAACTTTGCCTTGCATTGTTGGTCATGAGACATATATTGTTGATCCTTGCATAGTGTTGGTGCATTGCGTGTTGACACCATTGTTGATACCTATTGATGCACAAACTTTTATTTGCATTGTTGGTCATGAGAAATATATTGTTGGTCCGTGCAGAGTGTTTGTGAATTGCGTGTTGATACCATTGTTGATACCTTTTATTGCACAAACTTTGCTCTGTATTGTTGGTCATGAGATATTTCTCATTAATATGC
>JAHWFO010004153.1:1003128-1066522 GCA_023313115.1 Rhysida immarginata
TTGCGTGCTGATACCATTGTTGATACCTATTGTTGTACCAACTTTGCCTTGCATTGTTGGTCATGAGATATTTCTCATTAATATGCCTTGCCATAACCATGAATATCGATTTTTTATCGATATTTATTATTTTTCCGAAATCTGAGGTAGACAGTGACCTTCCTCATGCTTTGAAGGTCATGTATGCGAAATTTTATCAAGATCGGAATAAAACTGTAGATTTGTATAAAAAACATACAGACCCACAGACAAACAGATCCACAAACATCCTTCTTTATATATATACTAGACTAGAAGAGGTACCCGGCGTTGCCCGGGATAATTACACTTGCACAAACTTTTCCTTTCATTGTTAGTCATGAGATATTGATTGTTGGTCCATGCACAGCGTTTGTGAAATGCGTGTTGATACCATTGTTGATACCTATTGTTGTACAAACTTTGCCTTGCATTGTTGGTCATGAGATATTTCTCATTAATAAGCCTTGCCATAACCATGAATATCGATTTTTTATCGATATTTATTATTTTTCCGAAATCTGAGGTAGACAGTGACCTTCCTCATGCTTTGAAGGTCATGTATACAAAATTTTATCAAGATCAGAATAAAACTGCAGATTTGTATAAAAAACGTACACACAGACAGACAGACCCACAGACAGACCCACAAACATCCTTCTTTATATATATAGAAGATAGAAGATTATTATTATTATTATTATTATTATTATTATTATTATTATTATTTATACGAAGCCTCAAACCAAAAACTGACTTTCAAACTTTTGCATAGAACTGTTTATTTAGTTATTTGAAAATTTGCTTCCCAATGGTAGAATATTTGAATGAGAGGATTACAATAATTGGAACTGTGATTCAAATATACACGAGCACAGAACATTATTATAATACGTAATTTATGCTTTACAGCTACGGAATTATATATGGCGAACAGGATAAGGCTCATTATTTCATTCTTCGAGGGCATTATAAGGAAATAATCTGCTTCTAAGTTTACTGATAATGTGTGGTGGAAAAATGTTCAAGGCTTGGATAGATCTCATTGATTGTGTAGTAGCAAGCCGTGAGACAACAAAACGAGCCGGATGTTTGCATTCTGTAGTGTCTGATATTGTTCTTTAAGTTTAGCAAGTTTAATGAGCAGAGTCAGAAGTTTAGTGATGGAAGTATAGTTGGAAAAGCAACTCTGAAATTGAGTTAAAGGGAGTTGCTTCGATTGAGAATTTGGAAGCCAAAGCCCACATAATAAAAGCCCCCAAGTTTTGGGATTACAATTGTTTTGATAATAATAATTAATTCTCCATAAGCGAGCAAGTTGGAGTACTAATGACCATATGACTAACAACTTTCTCAGCTGAGTCTTCCTTCAGCAATCATAAGTTTATATTGCTGCAGCCAAGTGTTCCTTATCTCAAACAATGTCAGTTTATTATTGTTGAAGGAAGACTCACAGTCAATTGAGAAAGTTGATAGTAATAATATTATGGCCTTAAATCGCGCTGATACAAATAGATGTGCGCGTTTTTTTTGACGACCAAGATCACCTGATTGTCTCCAGTGGATTGCTTCCGTTGGAGGCACAGAAATCTGCTCTACAACATTTGAGAAAGAAATATGAGATTCTGTAAATTTGGATACGGGATTAAATTATTTCAGTATATACAATGAATGATCATTGAAATCGGAAAACCCTAAAAGTGTGCTGGTTTATGCTGTATATAAAAACACCCATGTGTTACACACAGATTATGGAGTTTGGTATTTATCGTAATAACTGAACATGCTACCGTTCTAGCAGATCAGCGACTTCCATTATCTTAATGTAGTGCCTACAACAATCCTATCTCGTGAATTCTTAGACAAGCCCTGGAAATTTCCATAGAGGAATCCAGGACTACTACAATAAATAAATTCGATTGGCGCCATTCCGCCATTTTTATCTATTATACAAACTTGTTGTACAAGAGACAACAAGAAAACAGATTGAGGAGCAAATCCGAGTCGAAAAGCAAGAAAAGGTATATTTAATTCGCTAGTCATTTCATCTATGAGGAAAGTTTATGGGACACCTTGTCCAAGAATACACGAACAGAACAAACTGCTAACAAACGTGAGACGACTCGACAAGACTCACCAATAACTCACTTGCAAATCCCAAAAGCCCTTGGATAAGACCAGAAACACTGCGTGACCCTAAATCTACGGTAAACTCACGTGAATGGCGAGCAAGAGGAAGCCAGCCGAGATGGCCGTGCTTATCTCCCCATAATAGTGGGTCTGTTTACGGCCGTCCTTCTTGTAGCCGTGCACGCGTCGGAACAGGAGGATGATATAAGGGGCCTCAGTCAGGTAAGGCTTGTTCCAGTTGGTCTTGAGTGGCCGCAGGTCGCTCACCCACTGCTCGCCCATGCGACGCGTATAGTTGATATATTCCTCGGCTTCGATCGTTTCACGGATCGTCTTCTTAGTCTCCGGGTCGGCGACGACTACGTACGTCCATGGTTGCGTGTGGGCACCGCTCGGCGATGTTCCTAAAAAGAGGGGAAGAAGTAAATCGATTGAGGGGAAAATTGAAATTGCAAACGCATGTAAAATTCGAATACTGCGCGTTTATTACTTTATATGTAGCAAACCAGGCATTCAAAAATAGTCTAAATATATTAACAGTGTATCGTTTCATGTGACTCCGAGAATCATCGTCCAGGGGGATTGTGTGCCGGGGGTAAGTGCCAAGGCCAGAGAACGAATGCGCATACTGATGAGGGATCCGCCGGAAATTTCTGAAATTCTCACACAGGCGTAATTTAAGTCTTCCAGCTGAAGGAATTTTAAGAAAATTTATCTCGGAAGGCGCCTTCCTTAGACGCGTGTCGCATTTTATTAACTTTGTAAAAATCTTTTCACAGTTAAATGAAACTGAATAATGTATTTTGTACAGTATTCAGTTTTGCTACGAAGCTAAAAAAAATATCATATACATTTTAATATTTGATGGTTATGCTACATTTGCCCCGGTGTATAGCATCCATCCAGATGATGGCCGTAATTTTTAAAGGATAAAATATGGCCCAAAATTTCAGTGCGTAAATCCAAACGAGAATTAATTCCTGATGACCAACTAAGGTCATTTTTGAGTAAATAGTTTTCTCAAAGGCAGCGTTTCATACGGGGATTTTTTAAAATAATTTTCCCCGTAATTAATTTAAAATTATTTTTCAGTATTCAAAATTTTGACTCTTGTTATAGCAAATTTTGCCCATTTAAATCCTATTCTACATTATTAATTTTTTTACAGGAAGCTCAGATTCATCATTATCATTTGATGATTGAGAATTTTCCTAATCAAGCTCGGGCCTAATTTCTACTGATTGTTTCCGCCAGGGGCATTTTAATTAAGATTGCTCTAAATTGCGTGATTGCTTCCACCTATAGTAGAACAAATATTCTCAAGTTCATTATTAAAACTTAAAAAGTTCAGAAAATTTATGTGGCTTAAATAATAATCATGTAATAAAAGCAGACTACTTCGCTGGAACAAAAATAAAAATTATTAATTCAGCATCTAAAACACGCCTGTAGACGTATTTTTTAAATTTAAAAACTTGAAACTGTCCACCGATTGGCGCATTCTGGATGTATTCAGTAAGAATTATTTAATTTATGTTTATAATATGATTGTGCGTTTACCAATATTGTAAACTTAATAAACAAAATGTAATAAAAATTTCTATTTAGCGTTAATACATATTTTCTCTCGGATTTTGCTCACTTCGTTCTCTTGTTAAAAGCAAATTAAAAAATTTGTAAGATATTTTCGGATGTTACCCATAGAATATATCTAGAACACATACAGAGGAAGAACGTTTCAGTAAGCAATTTATAAACTAAACAATAAAAAATATTCAAAAGGCAGGGAATAGGAAAAATCTCAAATTTTATTTTTGTGCTTGATCCACATGCACATTTGGCGAATGAATACAACGATCATTCACGGCGTATTAATGCTAATTATTTTAAGCCTCTAATGGCCAGCACTCATTCTGAAGGATCTCTAAGAGTTTGAAAAGGATCCCATTGTGGATGCACGACGTGCTGGAGCCATAATTTCAAAAACTGCCAAAATGACTCAAATTTCAAAAGGTGGGATTTCTAAAGTGTTCAATCCATAGAAAAATAACCTGCACTGCCGATCTAAGAATTGTAATTGCCTTTCAAAAACGATATATGATGACAGAGATCGACATTATGTGAAAAGATCAATGAAGAGTAACAACTGACAGGTCTTTCAATAACCATATCAAATCGAAATAAGCGCAGGGAATTGCTATAGAAAATTGGTGTAAATATCCGCATGACAACACGGAAACTACTCATTTCGGAGCATTACGGGAAAATTCGTTCTTCAGTGGTAAAAGGAATGATTTCATTGAACAGCACACAACTGGAAGAAAATCACGTGGTTGGACGAATCACATTACACCATGTTTTGTACCGAAGGAAGATAGACTGTGGAAGGGGCTTCATGAAGCAATGGAATCAGTCTGCTTCGTGCACGTAGTCCAAAAGCTTTAAGATATTGTACTCTGGGGTATGGTTGTTGATATAGACTAGGTCCACTGATATTATTAGAAGATGGCAAAAACTTAAATACAGGGCGAGTCAAAAGTCGTTGGACACCTTCCTATCTTGGATACCAATGTAGTTACGCAAATTCCAATAGAGAGAATGAATAGGAACTTGAGGGAGCACCTTTCATCATCTCAAATATGCAAATTATGACACATCCAAATTCTATCTCGAAAATCGTAAGAGATACACAAAAAATTCCAATTGCACATTTGTTCAACAGCAAATTCCAAACAAAACAAAAAAAAAGTTCACAAAAATCCGATGAGCGGATCACCCAGAATCCTCATTGCAAGCTCTGCAAATTATTTCATGCACCATCCTCATCCCGTTCTGGAAAATTCCACAATTTACTATAAAGTCACAATTTTCCTGCGCAATTGGTATAAAAAGACATGTTGAAGCTGAGAAAAAATCAGACCAAAGCAACATGGCACAGTACACTAACCAGGAAATGATCAACAAGGTCCTCTGCTTTGGTGAGGAGAGGCAAAATTGTGATGCAACAACCAGGCATCGTTGAAATGTCTTGCGGAATTATGCTATGGTGCAAGTGGACATCACATTGAACAGTATCTGGATTGATGGAAAGACTTACTTTATATCAGATGACTGTTAGTTCTTACAAACAGTCATCGAGCCAATTGTCCTGTTGCAGACCTTGCAAAAAGCATTGTGTGTGATCCGGTCATCGGATTTTGGTGAACTTTTTTTGTTTTGTTTGGAATTTGCTGTTGAACAAATGTGCAATTGGAATTTTTTGTGTATCTCTTACAGTTTTCGAAATAGAATTTGGATGTGTCTATCTGAGATGATGAAAGGTGCTCCATCAGATAGAGCACCTCAAGTTCCTACTTAATCCCTGTATTGGAATTTGCGTAACTACATTGGTATCCAAGACAGGAAGGTGTCCAACAACTTTTGACTCACCCTGTATATTTAAAAATTTTAAAGTTTATTTTTAAATACATTCTGCAATGTGTCGAGATAGATGCTTTGTAAACGATAAAATTGCACTTCCCATCGCGCAGAAAGTGTCGAGGAGCATCCTATTGACTTCAGCATCATCTGTGGTAATCCCAGAGTCCAGATCCATTTCCATTCAATTTGATCGATTTCATGGCAAGTCTCTTGAATGCTTGGTATTCTCTAGAAGTACTGGATGTTCCATAAGCAGTTACCTCATTTTTAAATAATCATAACGTATCAACGGAAAGGGATGCTGATTGCATATAAAGTTTGCTGAAGAGAGTAAGAATTCAGTATGGGCTGATCAGCATCTGTTCTCTCGTGTAAATCAATCATCTTCCCATCATAGTCAATGCATGCTAGCAGCCGCAAATTAAGGTGCTGAATCACGTTTTGAACAGATGAAGCGGTTTCATGTTTCAGGGAAAGTGAAAAACACAATTACGTGTACTGTAATCCATAAAAACCAGAAATTGGTTGTCTTTGTGCAATGAACGCAATGACTCGTCGTTTGGGGAGATTGTCTCTATGATGGCCCGTTGGATCCCTTTTTCTTTCAGAGGTCTGCAACCGGGGGACGCTATCTGGAGTTGCTACATGAAACCAATAATCCGCTATTGCAAGATCGAAAGAACATCTACGACAGTTGGTGTTAGGAGGATGGTACTCTATCTCACTTCGCAACTGGCTAGACCAATTTTCTCGAGACGATGGGTCGGTTGACGGGGATTAGCGGACTGACCAACCAGATCATCATACATGAGCGCACTGGACTTTTTCCTATGGAGATATCTTGAGGACAAGATCTCTGCTCCTCCTATTCCCAACAGTGAAGAACTGCGTGCTGTTATAGCCACAGAAAGCTACCGAGGAAACTTTGTATTGAGGCTGCATATCTGATTGACTGTTGATAATGATCTAAAAATTTGAAAATTTTACTTGAAATCAATATCCCTTTTCATTGGTACATTATGATTATTTAAAATTGCTGTAATTACTTATAGAATACAAAATGTGTACTCCAATTAAACATCTTGTGGAATCGCAAGTATGCTGCAATTCGAGCTAATTATTAATACAATGGTTCTATTTGCAGTGCCGATGTGTGCAGTTTCGTTTAGATAAATACTGAAATTGTCTTTTATGGTAACAATGTAGTATTTATTTTAAATTACCACCTCGAAATCGATTGAACTTTTATTAATCAATGTCGTCACCCAAAATCAGATTGCGAATAGTAGGGGGCCCTAGCGGGGAAAAATGAAATCAAATCCTTTTCACCACCTCCCTACGTTATTATCAAAACTGTCATAGTACGATTGATAGTAAAGAAAGTTCAACTAAATTCTTTTACTGTGTATCCATGAATTATATAATAATGATGATGAAAGCTTTTATTCTCCGAAAAATTTTCCCTTGAGAATCCTACCAACATTCTTTCTCGTGCGTAAAATTGAAAGACTAAGATTCTTCGTTTTGGATAAATGTACATTACTGGTTTGCGATTATTATGTAAGTTTAAACTCAGAGCCAGTGTAATAAAAGAAGTCACGTGGGACAATGTTTTATTATCATAATTGCCTGGCTGACCTCCGTAGAAATACTATAATCTAACCTAACAACCGCTTCGAAATCTTTATTCAGATTGGAGGAGACCGTAACAGGGAAACTTCACAATCTTGCAACGCAATTCTATTTCGAAATGTCGACAGTTTACAAAGAACGCGAGGTACTTCCGTCAAAAACAACTTTAAAACGGATCTATGCCCCGCACTTCCGTCAAAAATGTCGGTTGTCGATGGGGGAGGAAAAGAGAAAAGAATAGAGGATCATCAAAGTCTAATGATTATGTAGGAGAAATACGTCACCTGCTGCCCTGATGACGTTCTCGATGACCTCCCTTGCTACGGGGTCAGAGCTGATGACGCGGCAAGAGCGCCTCTCGTCGATCTTCTTGTAGAACTCACGGGCGCGTCTCACCATTTCGTCGGCCGGGAAGCGTTGAGGGCGGTAGGGCACTTGCGCCATCGACTCCTCTTCGAAGGCGTCACCCTCGTAGTCTCCACCGCCATCATCGTCGTCGACCTCGTAGTTACCCTCCCGCCATTCCTCCGTCGCGGCATCGCCGTCACTCTTCTTCTTTTCCTTACTCTTCTTCCCCGCAAAGAGGGCCCGAGCGACGACTGCCACTACGACGATCGCGACTGTGGCCAAGACGGCTACATTTCGCTGTGGATGAAGCCAAATGCGGTTGAGCAGAGGGCCCAAATCGACCACGTCCAAATACTCCATGAAAGTAAACTTACAACTCAGGTTACAAACTAAACTCTTTCAGCTCGGCACTAGCCAATCAAAGGGGGACAAACATGAGTGCGAAAGTCATCGTCAACTAATCTTCCTCAAAGGAAGAAAAAAAAAAAGTAAACTAGACACCAGTTAACAAGTTTTCCTTTAAATGGGTTATCGATAGCAATAAACATTTTTATCACTGAGTGATAACTAATTAATTCTCTTTTTTAACAAATCTCTTAATTACTTGAGGCGGAAGAAAAGAAAGGATTTAAAGTAAACTTCCGGGCCCATAAATAACAAGAAAAATTTCCGTAAACCATTAAAGTGAAAGTTGTTTCACCTGTTCGCCTTTCACCTGTTCACGTCTAAATTTGGTCATTTAATGCCAATTTTCAACTTATAAAAGGTCATATCGTGCTATAAGGAACAATCTCAAAAGCGCCTCCGAATCCGACTACATTCTATGAAATCTGATTTATTTCTCCGGAAGCAAAACAACTTTGTAGAAAATATACAAGAATAAAACCAAAAATGTAAATTTCTCTTTATTTTAAATTTTCAACAGCTTCCGTTGAAGTTCTTCTTCATCTCCCTCATTTATGAAAGTCGAAATTAGCATTAGCTCTTTCAAACTCCGGTTGAGACTACTAAGCTTGAGTTCAAAGAAATTAATTTTTTTGGTATTTCATTTGAATTTTCTTTTTATAATTAACCCCAAGCTAGCAGACATTTTTCAAAAAATATGACACAAATTCGAACAAAACTGGTTTATTAAAAATAAAATGTAAAAAAAAATTAAAGTACTTTTTAACGATAACCGCCGATAGGTATCTTTTTTATAATTTTTGGAGGATACCGAGTTCTACAAATACACAGGTGGCGTTTGAGTTTTGTTCGACCACCTGTAACGTGAAGGTTTTATATCTTCAAACATCCCCTCACAACCTGACAGAATAGGTTCATCAGCATATTGTGTTCTATAGAATAGGTTCATATGTTATCTTTTTAACCTCAATTGGCTCTACCGAAATCAATTCAGCAAATAAAGCCGCCCCGCCCACTTCCTATTGTCCCAAGAAGATCAACTGGCAAAACAAAAAAGTAATTAAAAAATAAAGAAATCGCTGAAATAAGCTGTCTCTTTTCTAATAAAAATTGCATTCATTTTATTTTAATTAATTTTTTATAATAAATTGCATTTAGAGTGTTAATTAACAAACGTCCAGTCGGTGACACAGCCTACTATATAGGTAAGGAGGAACGAATTCTTCTCACCAGATGACACTCGATGATGAGTTGCTTTGAAACTTTCAAGTGTTGTTGCGATCATAAGAAACTTATTAAAAATAAATAAACACGGAGACATATCTTTACTTATTGTAACATTATTTATCGTCGGCGCGACAAATTACACAAAAGATAACGCGAACTCAGATAAAAAACATTGTGTGAAAATTTTAAATTACGTTATTGTAATCATTACTTTAAGCATTCTACTGAGTATTGGGCTATCTCAAACCCTTTAATAGTATAAACATAAAATCAAATAAATATACTATTAGTTCTGAAACAATTTTATACATTGCTTCACGCTTCAAAACTTACAGTCTGCATCGGAGACTGCATCTGGAAAATCTCCGATTCCAAATCGACCAATTCCAAGATTTTTTATACACAAGAAAAGTCTTGGGGGGGGGGGGGGACAGCAGTCCTATGGAGGCAGAATCTACGCGTGTGTATTAAAAAAATTATGGATTTTTGAAATTCTGACTTCGGATTCTTAAAGACTATCAAAAAGTAGAGTAGGAATGTCTCTAAGACCCACCCTCTATCTCTTTGTCTTCATCGATAAAATCAAAACTTTAAAAGTTCTACAGTGAAAGCATAGAAAAAAAGTGCTTATATCTCCTAAACGATTGGATCAATTGAAAAAAACAATAAAAAAAAATATTTCTCAAGTGTTTGTACAATTTGAAAATATCATTGAAAGTTGGGGTTCCCATTTGAAATTTCAACGTTGCCCCCACCTTACCCTCTAGAAGGGGTGCAGGGTGCTAATTTTTGCACCATTAAATAGCTTTCAAAAAATATTTGACACGAATTTTTTCTTTTTTTGACAAGACGTGCATTTTTCGAGATATTAGACCGTTCCGGGACTTTTTATTCACTCGGTAGATGAAAACACTACTGAAGGCTTTACTGATCACCACCACAGAGACTCTCTCTGAATGACAGCAAATAGGGGGCCTTGAAAGAAAGAAAAATCAAAATAGTGTACCATTAAAGGCAAAACCAGCCCATAAACTAAGAATGAGTCTTATCCATTTGACAAATAAAAATCTCGTTTGGTGCACCCAAGTTATGCTAATAGTTATCCAATGATCTGTCCATCGGGATATGTAGTTTATTACTTACTGCAGTCTTTATATTCAGGAAAAGAATAAGGCTTCTTTTGAATTTTCTTGAAATTAAAAAATTGTCATAGACAAGATTCACCTGTTTTTGATACTTTAAATATACTTTTACTACAATAACATTTTTCCAGTGGATGCCATTTTTAAAACTTGCCGATCATTATATTGATGAGCTCTTTTTTTGGATAAGGAGAATTTTGTATAAAATTCTGAACATACAAAATTCTCCTTTTTTCCCAGTACCATACCAAGAATTACAGGTACTGAACTATTTAATATTTCTCTGCAATATTCTCCAGAAACTCTCTCAGACTTTTAACTTCCAAATTTTAATGATTTCTTCTTTCTGACGGTTTTTATTTCTTTTAAAATGCGGTAAATTCAATTCTCAATGCTGTAAATTAAGGTTACGTTAAATAAGTAATAAAAATTAAAAATAATTATAAAATAATAATATGCGCGTTTTATTTTTGTAATATTGCAGGTGTTTTCCTCATGTTTGTGATATGCAAAGTATGAAATTATTCTGTAGTATGTTTTAATTAACGATTTTCAGTACATTTGAAAAGTTTATAAACTTAAATACAGTAAATAGTTTAGGTTATTGCCTTAAAGAAAGACCTAAAGTAAGTCCCCGTTAATACGTGTTTCAAAGGACCAAGCAAAAACTACCTATTATCCAGGATCACTTATTATCCGGATTGAAAGATTCCACATCCTTCATTTTTAAGAAGCTTTAATAAGAGTTGTAAAGGGGATATTAAGAGTCTTTGCCAACTTTGTCCTCTTCATGGTTGATTTTCTTGCATTATCCAGAATGTTAGTTTTTGGTCCAGCGTAAGATCGTTGCGTTTCCCCTTCCTCAGACATGTCGATAATAAAAACGAAATTTAACGAAATAAAAATGCTAACAAGAGTGATATAAAAATGCTATGAATAGGATTGCGAAGAACTGAAATTCTGAATATCATTTATCAAAAAACATGTTTATGTAGACACTGAGAAGAAATCAAAATTCGCGGCTATGGAAGAGCACGTGAATCAATGTGGATGTCCGATGGAACCAATCAGAATTCGCAGAACGTCATCGAATATTGCATAACCTAAAAAATTCATGTTGCAAATAATTTAAGATTCCTAGAATGAAATTCTGAATTTTTTGAGCAAAAAATAAAAACGTATTATCTGGGATCAAAAAAAACAAAACGTATTGTCTTTCAAGGGGAAGGGCCAAAGGAAAATTGCGTATTAAACGGGATCACGTATTAACGGATTTCTAATGTATACATATAAGACAGGCCTTATGAATAGCAAGTCAATATGCAAAATGTAATTAATAAATGTATTAATGAGATCACAATGGCTAGATTGTTATTTTGGTATGAAAGTAAGCATCAACTATTTTTCATAACAGTAAATGATTCAATGAGGCTTGAAAGAAATGCATTTAAGCCATATATACTGTAATAATAAACGAAAATAGGAAGAAAAACTGTAAGCCTAGTATCGCACCAAGAACCGTGAGTTTCGAGGTTTTTAAAAATAATTTTTGATGCTTCCAGCATTTGCTAAGATAGACCGGACTTTATAAAAATATTTATTACAATAAATTCATAATTTCTAAGAATATATCGATATATAAAAGGATAGCATATATTGATATTGTTAACCAGTGATGCTCCACTTTGTCTATTGTCTTGATGTGGAGAATGAAATATCAAGAACAACCAAGATCCACACAATTAATCTATGAACTGTACATCAGTGGAATACTTATCTCTTCGGAGAGGAGAGACTTCAATTGTTCATCACCCATACGATAAATTGAGGTGTCAGCTTAGAGCCAACCATTCTTCGGTGAACTGTATTCCAAGACAATAGACAAAGAAGTGAAAATGATTGTGTCACTTATTATCATTAATTAACCACTTATACCAATCCTTGTTCTTATATTAAAAAAGAATGGCTATAAAATATTTTATTCTTAGCGGTTATAGGTCATTTTATTTTAATTTCTAACTAATTTTACATAAAAAATATTAAGATCTTTCTTTGTAGTTTACGTGAATTTGTGATTATTTTTCCAACATAAAAAGTGAATAAATTTGAATGTAAGCACTGAATGGGTTGATTCCCTTTCCAGTATTTTAGGTTGACCAGACTGGTTCTGTCCTCTTGCGGTGAAAATTAAACTTTCTTAATTAAATAAAAATCAAAAAAAGATACCAAACAAAAATTTTTTTACGCTTGTGAGCAGACGAGATAATCGAGATAAAATGAAGGGGGGGAAACTTTTAAAAAATATCGACGACCCTTTATCAGCTGAAACATTACTTTAGCAGTGTTGGTTAACATTATCAGATATAATGGCATCAGCGTGACATCAGTTCTATTCCAAACTGAGTACTGAAAATTATTAATACAATCAAATACAGTACTCTCAACAATATAAAAAAATTATAAAATAAATTAAAACACACACTTTCACCTTAAAAAGTGCAGTGAAAAGTAAAAAATATGATTTTAAAAAAGGTAAAAGTGTGGTGGCACGTTTATTTTTTTGTAGTATTTTCTTTTAAAATTTAATATAAAATTTTAAATTATTAACTTTTACTTTTTTTTAATTATATTTTTTTTACTTTTTACTGCACTCTTTAAGGTGAAAGTGTGTGCTTTAAAAGTTTTTATTTTATAATTTTTAATTTATTCTTTTTAGTCTTATTAAAAAAAATAAGCTTTTATATGATAATTATAAAACAAAAAGTTCTTGGAAGTCTGCCCAGTCAGCTACGTCTGTATCCAACACCACCTTTCTTTAGGTGGTGTTGCTGTATCTCGGGAAAGCGTCTACAATACATTACGCTGGCTAATCATAAACGATCCTCTCCACAAAGACATCACAATCAACAAACAAGACGCCGTTGGGGGAAGTTGCAGAGCTGTAGGTAGTCAGGAAGTGGGCAAATATTGATTACAAAATTTGCGCACAAACACACAAACAAGCGAAGTTAAATAAAAGTGTGTAATAATAAAAACAAAAACACGCTTCTGAGTTCTTTTCCATTCAATTTATGTTTAAGTATAATTTAATGCCAATCCCAGATCTCTTGATCGCCTGTAATGGAGCGCTTCCCTTTCGAAATAGCTTCAACGAAAGCAGTATGTAACCACAACAAATGTGTAAATAACAAATAAAAAGGAATTCCCTTCATAAAAGAAAAAAACCCTTCCTAAAATAGGATTCCTAAAATTTCAAATTCAAACAGAAATATAATTAATCAACTGATTTTATAGTTAATTTTGTACAAATGTTCTATATAATTAGAAAATATACGAGGGCTCTTCAATATACAGGGTGTTTCATAATTCAGGGGTCGTTATTTTGTCCCGTCTTTAGGTCCAAATAACGACTCAAGGGGAACAGATTGGGGGGAAATGAATATTGATTATTTGATTTTAATGTCCCCTAATTCAGAATAAAAACATTTCGCGTCCCTGGAGGTGAAGGGGTAAATTTTGAAAATTTTAATTTTGTAGGGGTAGGGGTTAGACAAAATGTAAGGTTAAGGGTTAAGTGAAAGGTATGGCTAGCTAATGTAGACAAAAACAGAAAAACTCATTAGAAACCTTTCACTTTACCCAATCGATAAAGGGCAGGGGATGAGATTTTTTCACCGGGTTTTTTGCTAAACCCACATTTTACATGATGCTCTACAACTTTCTAAATAACACATGGGGTCTAACCCCTACCCCTACAAAATTAAAATTTTCAAAATTTACCCCTTCACCCCCAGGGACGCGAAATGTTTTATTCTGAATTAGGGGACATTAAAATCAAATAATCAATATTCATTTTCCCCCAATCTGTTCCCCTTGAGTCGTTATTTGGACCTAAAGACGGGACACCAATTATGAAACACCCTGTAGAATGAGACTGACTTTTTAAAATTTCCCGTTGCATTTATTAATATCAGTCTAGGTAAAAGGATCGTTCAAGTTGACCGAGACTTTCATTTCTACAAATTCTCTAGTACGTTCAACATTGCGGCAGCTCCCTGGCATAAAAAGAACTAAATTGCTGTCACAACCAATATATAGGATATCCTTATCCGGTGCTTCGCCTGTCTTTAATTTCTTTCATCTCAGATGCTTTTTAAGCACAAGGGCTAAGTCCGGAGTGGAAGGGACATGAGGCAAAATCTTCCAGAGCCTTTCGAATTGCTGTTGTCAAATTGGCTACGTAGGATTGGGCATTACCATGGAGAGAGAGTGACAATTCCAGACAAATTCCAGATGTTTTCTTGTGAATGGCGTTTCGTACTGCACACTTTATCAATGTGCAGTAATACAAGATATAATAGCGACCCCATTCTCCAATGTTTATTGGACTGAGTGCAGTCGGATAAATGTGTCATGCAGTTCACTTGTAGTAAACTCTCTTCCTTCATCAAACTGCTGATAGCATTCGTTCACTTTTGTCCGTGACAGTGTTTATTCCTCTACTGTGTTGTCAATTTTATTACAATCTTCACAAGAAATTTGATCATGCACTGCTTTTAGAGCTATGGACGCACGTCTGCAACTGGTGCCAAATACGTCATGCCAGGCGTGGGATACGAAGGAAGGATTACGTTAGTTACTTATGTGGAAACGTGTCTTCCATCTTCGAAGATCTAACGCAAGCCTTACTCTTATGATACGCTTCAAAATAGTTTCCAAGCATTTCAAGAAAGCGGACTGCCCTCAGCGTTGGCAAGTTGACGATCTTGACGAATTGTCACTATTATAGTATTGATGCCAATTTCTTTAACAACCGCTAAATCGGCCTCGGTGGCTCAGTGGTTGCGTGATCGGGGGAAAATCCTGAGATCACGCACTTCCTTCGGAAGGGAAGTAAAGCCGTTGGTCCCGTGTAGCCGTTTGCCGGCTGCACGTTAAAGAACCCTTGCGAGGCAAAATTTGCGGCCCCTATAACGCCCTCCTGAAATGATCATCCAGTTGAAAACCAAACAAAGCAACCTAACAACCGCAACAAGAGCCCGGGACAGATAAATGCGCATGTACGGTGCTGCTCCCTCATGGTCTTACTGAAGGAGAATCTTTTTTATTTTTACCTAATTATTATGTCGCATGTTTGCTACTATTTTAGTCTTGATTTGCTTCCCATAAATAAAAATAATTTTTCCCATGTTAACGCACGCTTTTCCTTCTTTCAGAGGCAACTTTCACTATAAAACGTAATTTTCGCTAAGTATAATACACGTAGAGAAAACAGTTGTATAATCAATTGATTATTTATCTATAATACTATTTTAGACTAATCAGTTTCCCCGCATAATATGTTTAATAGTACTTGCTGCTTCAAATCAAGTTTCACAAGACATCTCATTACTCTAGAATTTCGACATTTCATTTTCACATAAAGATTTATTTCTATCCAAAAATAACTTTTAATTTGTAGATCATGCGAACAGTCACGTAACTATTGCGTTTTCCTCATTATCCAATTTATATTTTTAATTATCTTTATTTTCCTGTGTATATGTGTTTTTCAATTTGATTTCTTCATGAAAAATCGGCCTGCACTGTTAATTTTATTAATTATTTTATTCATCAATAAAACAAACAAAGTGTCGCAACAAAATTACGAGAACAGCATAGGGGCGTCTAAATATTTATTGTTCCTCCACGTTCTCTTTAAAATATTGATGATTCCCTTCCCATCGATTCTTTACTCTTAAAAAAATAAATTATAAAAAATGGCTTTCCCTAAAGCTGTGTGGGTGGTAGAGCAGAGGGGGCAACTCAGTTCCTTGTGTAAAGAAAAGAAGGAAGATGGGAAATTCTTATATAAATTTAACAAAAAACAACAAAAGAAATGCTTCTCTCTCCCTCCTCCAAACATACACGTGCGCAAAGAAAACAAGAAGTACCGTATATAAACTTAATAGAGAGAAAAACGAACTCGGAGAGCGAAAGAGATAAAGAATGATGACCCGATGGGAAAGGCCAAAGATGCGGTCAACAAACTATTTTCTGGCGTCATCGATATTCCTCATCAACATCAACAACACAGTAAGGGAGGAGGGAAAAATAGTTTATGATGAATGAGGTTAATGACCGACGATTTTGGAGAAAAAAGCTTAAATTTCCCTTCTAATGGAAATGAAAACGTAAACAAAGTGGAAAACCCTTTCTAAATACATGAGGTGAGAATCTGCGCCATCTGGCGAGAAAGCCCAAACTTCCATCTATGTCCATACACTATTGTGATAAATACAAATCACGTCACCCGTAATATGTTAGTCAAATTTGAATTAACTGTTCGCATCTCATTACGAAAAAGGAGTTTCTCTAGGCATATTTTCCCTGAAGAGAGACGCTACAGAAAGAAATCTGCTTTAAAATTTTAATTTTTATTTCCATTAAATCTTCATATGTTAATAATAAAATAACAGCTCAAAAGCCATTAAGCATCCACATTAAGGCACAAGCAAATGAAAACGTCGAGCACGGCGGAAACAGATGATTTCCTTTAGCCATAAATGCGCTACAGACGCCAATCATTTTTTTCAAAACGACGATATGTATTATTAAAAAAAATAATATATTATCGCCATGAACCCCTCATTTGATTCTTTCACCCCCACATCGTGGCCCTTGTCTAATACGCGGTCAAGGTCGCCCAAGGAGTTCCCGCTCGCTTTATCACCTTTACAATCGACTTACGATCGATAGCCTTCTCCCACTAAGGGACCAATTACAACGTACTACTGACATCGCAACGGTTAGGAAAGGTAAACATGACGTCACATAACGTAGCCACAGCAACGGGGAAAACACGCCGGTCTAACATACGACACTGCGAATCGGAGCGAACCGAGCTTTGCCGGCGAAAGGCAGCAGGCCGACGGCTTCAAAACCTACTTCTTCGTGCTTGGATCCCAACGAAGCAAGAAATCATTTCCTTTCCTCAATTGTTCATTCAAATCTCACAATCAAAGACGCTATAAGCAAGGCTTACAAATGTATTAAGGTAAGAATTAAAAACGTTTCTCTCTTTTGTTTTTGGCATGACTCTTAGAACATGCCAAGAGAAAGCACACGTGGTTGCGGAAACAATCCCAATAGCCTACTCTAAGTTTTAAGATTTCTTATTTCTAATATTTAAATTACAGTGCTACACCTTATCATTTATTCTATATTTGATTTTTACAACAAGGCAGCAAATGATAACAAATCTGATTAAATTGAACTACTTGTATTCAAAACATGTTATTGTAGAGGCGTCGTTGTTGCAATACACTCATGTATCAAGGAGAAGCCTAATTCGGGGGCCGCTTTCAACTTCTTCTGATTAAAGAGTAATTATTTAAAAATCACGAAATCCGCCAAATTTTCTTATATAACTATTAAAGTATATTTTCGATATTAGAGCATCTAATTATCAGGCTGATGAAAAGACGCTATCTTCCCATATGTTTAAGTGAAGAATATAAATTACCTTATAAGTCGATAAGGAGCCATTTTATTACTATATTGGTGTTTAATGCGTAGATGACTTTATCTAGGCATTA
Organism: Rhysida immarginata; assembly: GCA_023313115.1. Classification (NCBI taxonomy): domain Eukaryota; kingdom Metazoa; phylum Arthropoda; class Chilopoda; order Scolopendromorpha; family Scolopendridae; genus Rhysida; species Rhysida immarginata. Next base: position 1,021,028 of record JAHWFO010004153.1, read on the forward strand.
ATCACTATAACAAAGAATTTAAATAGGAGCTTGTTCCGTTTTCTAGGTAACATGCCTACATATCGATCTCCTCTTATACACGGTTTTCGTTTTTCCACGTGGAATAAGAAGGCGGAGAAAAGCTAAAAACCCATATTAAAATCACTAATGACCAGTTAAAATCACAATTTCATACATTTTAATGTGTAAGAAATAAAATTTAATTGCCCTAAAATATTTAACTTTTTTTCCTTTTAATGTTATGCGCTTAATGACAATTCCCATTAGACGATCAAATGATCCTGAAAGTGCAGAACAAATCCTATGAGGGCAATGGGATAAAAAAATGGGTCATCTCAGCTTTTGTGGGTCAGGTCACTGTAAAATGTAGGTCTCGTTGCTTGGGGCAACCTCCTCGGATTACCAATAAAATTTAAAAAATGAGATAGACACATATAACTAGGCGGAAATAGCAACCTCACTCCAAACCCCAGAATATGCAAATAGGTAATTAACTAGTGTATGCTATTGAAATGGCAAGATGCCATAGAGCTAAATAGGTTAATTATCATTTCTCATTTAATATTTTTGGGAGAATATTTGCCAACGGCAAGACTATAAATATTGTTTGGTATAAAGCGTTCTGTGCAAATTATAAAATTCCATATAAACTACGTTCTGATGGCAGTTTTAGATCCAACTCAAAATGTGGAAAGTTCCATTAAGATAATGCAATAAACGTTAAAAAGAGAGCAAACAAAAAAAAATACTTGTTAGGAAAATTCTTATTCACTCCACCTCTTATTGATTAGTCGTTCCACCTTATTGGCTCTCTTCCTTTGAAGAACTACCTTTGAGGTAAACACTTAATATTACTCTTGGGAAGACAGTTATTCCTTTTAATAATAAATTTAGTTCTACGTAAGCACAAAGTCACTTTCCTTCTAACAAAACGGAACTTTCCAGAGGGTTAACGCCAATAAATATAACCGGAAAGAGAACTCCAAAACCTCTTATCTAAATTGCTTGTAATCCATATTGAAACCAGGAACTTCCTCTTTTATTTCACTTCATAATTTACAATAAACCTTTCTCATATGTTAAAAGAGACTTAAAATCAACTTTCCATAAGCTTTATAAGACACCTTTTTTGATGAATTCTTTATCTAGCGACTGAACTTTACAACTGTTGCCAAAAATATTAGAATAACGGCATTTTACATTCTGAAGTTGAATTTGAGTGGAGAGTAATTAACGAATTTTTCTAACTCCACATTTAAACTTTTTTCTTGGATGATGCACTTATTTGTCCAGTATACCTTAAAAGGAACATTAATTTATTCAAAAATTAAAATTCAATTAAACCAACTGAATATGACAAAATACCAGAACAATTCCAACACAGAGACAAAAAATTAGAATGGCAAGAAAAAATACGCAAGTCACTTTAATCGAAAACGATTCATCAAATTGATACTTAACAGTGTTGCCTTTTGCCTTCACATTCTTCACGACTGATATTAAACTATATACGTTTGATTGCCGAAAGCGACTCCTGCTTATTTTGTGGGGTCTTCATCAATTTTCATAAGCTTTCAATAGGATTAATGTTTAGTGAATTACTTGATAATGGTAACATATATTTCGTTGTTGAAGCCATTCCTTCGTGGTGCATTATTAAACGCACCATCCTGCTAAAACAGAAAGGAATGACAGCGCAGATCTTCAGATGATGAGATCATGAAATTGTATGTACTGCAGCATTTACTACACCATTTAGGATGCATAACTCTCCGACTCCATCTGACCACATGCATCTCCATACCATTACTGAAACAGCAAATTTCTTGAGGCAGTTTCTCTTGTAAGCTACTTGTGTCTGTCTCCCTTGGGCTCCTTAACAAACGTCCAGAAGTATGGCGAAAATTTGTGTTTGGAAAGGAAAAATAAAGAACGAGTATTGATCAAAGAAATATGCAACTAAAAGATAAAAAGCTATCCGGGCGTTAGAAACATCTGAACAATGGGAGCTTCGTCTAGAATAGGATATAAGAGCTTTTACGTCAAGGGCAAGGAAAACTTTAAAAGAAAGATGATTCTAACGTAGCCAATTATACTCCCCGGTGGTGAAGATGGATATCATTTTAATCTGAGACAGGACAACAAGAGGTTAAATAAAGTCCCGGGTGACGCAGGGTTATCAGGCAAAGTGTGGAATATAAGTAGGATCTTTAGGAATGATGGCTTTATCCCACCTCTGAGAATTATAAAACAAAATTAAATTTGTAACAATACATAGAATTCATCGGCCTCGGTGGCTCAGTGGTTGCGTGATCGCCTCTGATGCCCGAGGACGCGGGTTCGACCCCGGCCGAGGGCGACGAGGAATTTTTCAGGGGAAAAATCCTGAGATCACGCACTTCTTCGGAAGGGAAGTAAGCCGTTGGTTCCGTGTAGTCAAAGCCGGCTACACGATAAAGAACCCTTGCGAGGCAAAATTTGAAATGACTATAGCAGTTGAAAAGGACGTTAATACCAAACAAACTAAACCAATATATAGAATTCCTGCCGTTCGAGCTTTTCTTAGAACTGGTAGTATTTAGAAGTTAACATTTTTTTGAAAATCTTTAAAAAAGGATCAGTAACTGGAGAGAATGGAGAGTTAGCAGACTACTGAAATAGAGTGAAAGGCGACGGAGGAAGCAGTCCTTTCGTTCGGGCGACAGTTGACGACATAATCGATATCAAAGCATACATGAACTGAACTTTTCAAATCAACAAGCATAATGAATTACTGAAAACTAATTTGTTATTTAACTTCTTGATGTTGTTCTGCTTACCTACAACTGTAATTATCCCGGGCAAAGCCGAGTGCCTCTGCTAGTAAATTATAAAGAGGAGAACATAATTTCGCCTGCATCAGTGTCATTTATAACCAGAGAAACGGCTTCCATTTCTAAATAATTGGGAGCAACAGTCTGAGGATGATCAATGCTGCCCTTTAGGCGGAGACACACATGCACGGTTTACATCCGACTAGCTGTCGCATGCGACTTTGGAACGACTACTTCCGGTCTCAAACGGCCAGTCGTAGGAGTCGTGCGACTAGTTTTTCAGACTTCAGCTCTGTCCGACTTTCACGCGACTTGTCGTTCACGATAACCAATCAGGTTGCGAGAATATACACGATTAGCATCACGATTAAAATTAATCTTTGTTGGATTAATAATAAATTGTATTTTTGATGCGTAATCGAATCCATTTTGGCTGTTCACAATGTTCTGCAATTCTTTGCCTGTTTTGCCTCTCACTAGCCTTGCATTTTCGTTCATATCTCTTTCAAATTCCTGTAAAAGTTGGTTTCTCCTTTTGCTGCTTTAATACTTTTCCCACTGTAGATTATAAGTACTTAATGGTTTTCCCAACTTCTGCCTGAATTTTTTAGTTCCCTACGCTCACATATTGTTCGTTTTGTGACATGATGTACCGATTTCCTATCCATGTTGCTCAGCTACGAAAAGTTGTAATGCCTTTTATATTGAACATTAAAAAGATATGTAAATCACTGACAACATTTCTGCTCTCGTGATGGGACAGTTCTGGAAATTATTCTAAAATTGAACCAATTTTGTCTCTATCTTGGAATTATTCTAAGATTTTGTCACTTTCATTTGTTTAATGTAAATTTTAATTTTTGCATAAATTAATGTTCCTTTTGAGGTCAACTAGAAGTACATCATCTAAGATATAAAAGTCTAAACGTGTAGTTACAAAAGTTCATTGATTGTTCTCTCAAATTTAACTTCAGAACGTAATATCGTTATTCTATTTTTTTATTTTTTTTTTTGGCAAGAAGGTGTAGTCAATCTGTCATCCATTTTGATCTATTCTACCAAATCGTTATATGAGAGCTGTTCAATAAATATCAGAATTAAATTTAATTTCTTTTATCAAAAAATTCAGCATGGTCGTTCTCAAAATCTTCCCTTTCTAGTTGGAGGCAATTGTCTTTCAGTCTTTGAAGATATAGTGCAGGCCATCTTGTGAGATACGCTTCAATAATCATCTCCGATCGTTTCAAGAATGTGTGAATTTCCATCAGCTCGAACTTCAAACAAACAAAAAGGGAAATCGTGATGCGCCTGGATAAAGGAAATAGATTATTTTACCACAGTGTTTATGTTAAAACGGTGTAAATCACTGGCAATGGACAATTGTGAGGGTTGGGAAGTTGGCACACAGTGTATTACGGCCTTCGCGGACCATCATCACAGTTTGGGCATTCAGCTCTTCACGTATAGGCGGAGAAAGACTTGTAAACCCCGTAGTCGTATGAAAAAAAAATTTTAATCTCATTTCCATGTCGTATGCTTTTTATCTTCAAAGGTTGCTCTCGAAAAAAGTTTCAGTCTTGGTCTGAACAGCCCTCGTATAATAGTGAAGAGAAACCCAAAACCTCTTATCTAAATTATTTTTTTAACCATATTAAAATCAGGAATTTCCTTCTTTATTCGCTTAAACAGAAATAACTCTTCAGAAGCAAAATACGCCTTAAGACTGTAAATTATTCAAATAATTCAACCAATATAAAAAAATAATGAAATTCAATAATCAGCAATATTATAGTTATCGTTAATATTTAATTATTATATTAATTTTAAAAAATTCTTCTAAATTTAATAATTCTTTCGAATATGCACATGGTGGAATGATGCGAAAAAAAACATTACCAGATATGTTCTTTATTGCCATCCGTTATGATCTACATGTATTCGATTAATCGCTATAGAAGTGCCATATATCTTATACATGATTACACTTTGGAACCATTAAGCTTCAAATATTCCCTGTAATTTCTTCAACACTTTCAGGAAGAGTTATTTGAACGCTTTTGGTCTTTCTTTCTGCGAAAACCCGTTTTGATAACAAGCCAAACAAAATTTGGCAAAGGGCTGACTTTAAAATTGCTTAAACACTTTATGGCCTGTAATCGAGAAATCACTTCTACTGAACTTTTCAACCTCCTTTATGTGATAAATTGCTGTAAAACTGTTTACAAAAACATTCGAATGGACGTTTCATCCCTTTGTTTCGAAATGTTATTCCTTCAATTTTTGTATAACGATTTTAAATTAATATCATACAAAAACCATTTGAAGTATATGTAAATTAAATCCCAAAAATTGATTATAAGAATTTCAGAGATGTTATTTGGAAAAAATAATTTTTGGAAATTCTTTTCCCTACCATATTCTCAATAACGAGATAACAAGAGATAATGACTAAAAAACTTTCCTTTCCAAGAGATAATGACTGACTAACTTGCAAAACATTTATTAATCTCGTCGATCGATAAATTAGAGTTCAATAACCATGAATTTTTTTTGTACACTTCTAATGCATTTGTTAGGTCCTTGATGCTTTGGTGACCATTCCAAATTAAAGTTTATTCTTTTAATAATAAAACTCCTTTTTAAAGACCCGTCTTGGTTTCTAGCGAGACGTAACCTTTGACCTTTCCAAAGGGTCTCCCCCCCCCCCCAAAGTTTTTTTAAGGAAAATGTCAATCGATCTCTCACCCAGACCGGCACAAACACCGTCAAGAAAAAAACGATCGATGGTTTCGATTTGCTCAGATGTAAATAATAACGGAGGAAAAGTACCTTTCCCCCTATAAAAATCTCTAATTCCGAGCGCATAGCACGCCACGATTCATCTTCAACAAGGAACTAGAGAGATGTTAACCAAGTCCAACTTCCGTTGCTACCTCTGCAACCTTTAAATAATTTCCCGGCGTGTATTTCGTATGAAGGGGGGAGGGGGTCTAATTTTTATTTAAAGGTTAAAAAAATTCTCTTGACTCTTATCTCTTGGTAAGATCAAAATTTTAGTCTCCTTGGAATTAATTTTTGAAATTACATGAAACATTCTGAGACTGAAGAATTTGGCGAGCGCCAAAAGAAACGAATAAAATCGCCTTGGTATTTATTAAGGTGAACAATTTGAGCTAAAACCCGTTTGGTAATTGTAAATACCCAACTATTTATTATTTGCGTTGTTGTCTTGGTTACGTTCAACGACCTTGGTTCGGTTCTTCCATGACCGTGACTTTAACTCTAAGTTGGCACTTATGAAACTACAAACATTTATTGCAAATTCATTATTAAATTCCGAAACAGCCTTACCATAAAAGCGCAAACAAGCGCCGCGGCGGTTATTCGGTTCAGAACAAATTCAATGCGGCGCTTATTTCTCTCAACCTAACTTCATCCCATCATATCGTAAAAAATTACACTATACAAATACCGTTCATTTAATTTTGCTGCGAGAGCTGGAAATCAGCAATTTGAGCACAGCAGTGCCCATTGGTTTACAGGGAATTGATAAAGTGGTTATTATAAGCGGTACATTACTCAAAATGGGTCTACCAATCGTTTACAGTGCAATATTTTATGCATTGAAATCAAGTGAAATCAACTCGGTGGAGGATTCGACAATTTTTTATAATTTGTGTAGAAAATTCCGCGGCGCTTATTACCTACCGTGTAGAATTTGTGCGGCGGTAAATAAGATGCGGCGCTTATTTGCAGTGTGCTTTTACGGTAAGCCTAAGCCTCCTAAAAACGTAAAAAGGTCAAACACCCAATCACATTAAACGAACCTTCCACACACCTATTTACGTCTCGAAATAATCAATATTCTTCCGATCGTTCCAGGTTTTCGTGAGCGTCATGGGGTGCCGAACTGGGACCAAGATGACGTCACGAGAAGCCGACTAGCCACGAACCAATGACAGCCGTCGTCGAAGTGAACGAGGTGGATGGGCGCGGGGTGGCTCCCGCGAGGGACCGTGCTGAGGGCGTCACTCACCTGATGGTCGCCTGTCAGCGCAACCACGTTACTGAAGTCAGGTCGCTCATTCATCGCAGGGTAAGTCTGGTCATCCTCTTTTCCCGAAGAAAATTATCGTCTAGGGTTTAACTCCAATAGTCCTGAAGGTGGTTTCACAGGGCAACAATACACTGAGAATCTTTCAAAGGCAGAGTGAAAATGCATTTTGTGTTTACAATTGATGGTAGTTCGCTGATTAACCTTAAATCTCAAAGATTTATCGAGCGTATATAATTTTGCAGTGCCTCCAAGAACATGTAAACTTCATCGTCTATAACAAAAAGTTGTGTATCATTGTTATTCCCAAGCAATAACACTTATTCATCATTTGTTGCTTAAACTCCAAGACCTTATGGAATCAGAAATGTCTTTCCTTCATAATGTAACCGGATCCTTTGGAACTCGACCTATAGATTCATTTTTGAGTCAAAGACAAATTCTTCATTTGGATAGATCAAAATATCGGCTATTTCACTGATATAATCACAAATCTTATTTATACCAATTCTGGCTAAAATCCTTGCAGTAACGGTATTTGAATCCATACACAAGTATACTTTTTGCAGTAGTAAGACGTGGGCAATGTTACATTACCTACAGATCAATAGACAACAGGACAAATAAAAAGACACAGATTCCATCAATGTTTTCCTTCTATGTACAGTTCCTTTTATATTGAGGCAAAATAGAAAATAATTTCAAAGAATGCGAACAAATATAAACTAAATACCATGTAGCCAAAAATTTAGAAAGTACGCTTCCAGAGGCAGAGCACAACTCCGTATTCTTTAATAAACAGGATTTTGAAACGCTCTCGCAGGATTATTTTGACAGATGTCAAGAAACAAAATGAAAGCATAGGAATATTGAAATTTTCCCTTCACAACGGTGTAATTTAATGCTTTTCTTATACTTCTCAGCTGCTAGGCTTGTCAATTATGCCGAACTGCTCGATATCTTTCTGGCATCATTATAAAGGGTGTTTTCAATAAAAAAAAAAAATGAAAAAAGTGTTATTGACAGGTTCAAAATCTGCTTATACCTGAATTTTCAGTACACTTATTGCAACTAAACATGCTTAAAACCGCATTATTAAGGAAATTATTAAATCAAATTCATTCGCGTAACTAAATAACTAAGTTTGATTTATTGATAATACGAGGTAGACTTTGAAAAACATAAAAAGCCTATTAAATTAGAACAAGCACTTACAATAATATTAATTTAGCACCTGACAATAGAAAACGCGCTCGATAGTTAAAAAAAAAAAAAGCAACAAAAGACTCTGGCGAAAGAATCAATACAAAAGTCTGGACCCATAGGCAATTTACTATAGAATTTTTTTAAACATAAATTTTGATCATTTAAGTATTATTTATAATTTCATTTATTATTTTTCAGATTGTTAATCACGGTAGAAAAGCTAACAACTTAGGAAAGATTAGAACTTGTACTTTTGTATGCAAAGGACGGCGCCAGCTCGCGTTCGGCTGCTGAAATTTTTATTGCTAAGTACCCGGATAGTCAACCAATTATACAAACAACTGTCAGCAAAGCTTTCACTCGTTACATAGTAATTACATTAGTAAAGCGAATAATTAAAAAATTCCTATAATAAATTGCCTTGGGTCCAGACATTTGCAGCATCCTGTATACAGGGTGGATACAAAAATGAGCCCCCCCCCCTTTTATTTTTGTAACCGAAGCAGATATGTCAATTTTGATGAATCCAATGAATAGGAAGTTGTGGATGACTTATCTCATGGTGCAGTTTTCATCATCCCAAATATGCAAATTAGGACACATTCAAATCCTATGTTAAAAACCGTAACAGATATACGAAAAATTCCAAAGACTTGTTCAGCATGGAATTCCGAATAAAACCAAAAAAAATATCCAAAATCCACTGAACGGATCACCAACAATCAGAATTATTTGTAATTTACAAACAGCCACAGTGTAGCTTGCCATCCTGGAATTGTTCTGTCTTCAGGATGCTGACACATGCCTTTTATTTGCTTTTCCTCATGAAAGTGAATGTTATTATGGTGATATTTGGTAAATTTCTTGATGTGCATGATGAACATTCAAATATCTTTGTGAAGTGCATAGGGAAGTAACTAATAAATTCAACATGTGATTGCTGGTGATCGGTTCATCGGATTTTGGAATTTTTTTTGTTTTGTTCGGAATTCCATGCTGAACAAGTCTTCAATTGGAATTTTTCATGTATCTGATACGGTTTTTAAGATAGGATTTGAATGTGTCCTAATTTACATATTTGGGATGATGAAAAGTGCACCATGGGATAGGTCACCAACAACTTCCTAGTCATTGGATTCATCAAAATTGACATATCTGCTTCGGTTACGAAAATAAAAAGGGGTGCTCATTTTTGTATTCACCCTGTATAACAGAGAAAAAAATGTATACACTCACTCATTCATTTATTCATAACGAAATCTCTAGAACTATGATACCTAAACTTGAAATTTGGCAATTATATTTCTCTTGATTTCGAGGTGCTCGCTAAGAAAGGATTTTATTTTTTCTTTCTTCCTTTCCATTGTAGTTTATTGTTAAAATTCAATTTACCTATACTCTATCTCACTATATGAAAAAAAAAATGCTGCAAGGCAGTGTGGGAAAGCACATCACTACTTTTTCACCTCTGCCCCGTAAAGTAGTCTCCGACTGCGCACGCGCAGTATTCAAAAACACGAAGTACTGTTTCAGTTTCATTTTAGCCTCTATAGTTTCATTTCTTTTTTATTGGATGCGCGTTGATCTGAATGAGATGTCAATTGGTAACGTGGCTTTCCCATACTGCCATGCAGCTTTTTTCTTATAGTGAGACAGACTTTTTTTTTAAAGCTGAATGGGATTTTTGCCAAGGTTAAAAAATTGTGATGCCATTGTTTGCTTTGTTTAATGAAGACTTTTGCGATTATTCCGTGAAGTACAAGGTGATTCAAAAGTTACTGTGTAGTGGCTGGTTATGTATGTTTGCTTGTTGTTACTGGACTTTTCAACATTCTGTCCTGGATCTCAAGTGCTTTCTCCTCCGTTGTGGCGGGGTGGTTCCACTTGCACGGAACTAGTCGATTAAGCTCTGTACTGCATTCCGATGATGCACAGGTACACCGGGCGAAGATATTTTGAAACAGCTACCGAACCTCCTCTGTTTATTTGCCAGCATTCTGGAATACATTCTCCACTAGGAACACACGCTGTTCCATTGTCAGCACCATTTTACTCCTATTGCCCTCTGTACACGTTTCCATGCATTACTGCACAGTACCTTAAGAATCACCCTGTAGCATCAATAATAACTGCAAGTCTTTCGCGTGGGAATACAAAGTGTATCTTTATTTTGTATATGCATAAATGTTTAAAAAAAATACATTTTTCTCCGAGCGCAACACCTTCAAAAAACAGCCTGCGCTCATAATTTGAAAAACATGATCATTTAGGGCTTATTATTGGTAGAAATACGATTAACAATAAATGCTTATGATGATGTAACAATGTGCGACGTTTCAGTGCTCAGGCTTTCTTTCTAGATGTTGCCGAGCGACGCTAGATGCTTCAGCTAATTAACTATATTTTGCGCAATAAAACAACTTGGATTTGCCTTCAAAATTGATTTGAATTCAAATATACAACCAAAAAGAGCCCCCAATAAATTTTCATTACATTTGATGCCATCAATCTTCTCCTTTCTAACTATTGGTGTGCTTCAGTACGTGCTTATTAGGTTCAATCACAAATCTCTAGCGTAACGTCGATTACGCATCTTCCCCTTTAACGAATACCAATTTGACAAATGTTTTATTATTCCCAGAGCACAAAGTGATTCACTCATCGTGTAGAGAACCGAGCAAAGGGACCCCCCCCCCTTCCCCAAGCAGTGATTCATTCGCTGCAATTCACTGGGTTGGATGCAACTAAGTGTGTGTTAATTATTCAACGCAAATCAAATGGCTTGGCTGCCTGGGATTCATCTCTCCATGTCATTCTACGAAAAACATCGCCCACAGTAGGATAGAAAATGTATTTATCAATCACTGTCAAAGACAAATTAGCAGAACAAATTAAGCATGGCTTTACGTTGCTACTATGGAAATAGTAAATGAAGTATTTTAGAATGACAATTTATACTTATTAGACAATTTAGTTTGCCTGTTTTAACAATAGTGGATATTAGAGAAAGTTATTTTTGGTTCTCAGTTTTGATTTGCTTAAAGATGCTTTACAATTGTTCATCTCCATGTACGAAAACACTTGTTATTTAAGCCATTGATGTAGTAAGATACTTGTGAATGTGCCTTGGGTGGAGGAAAGTTTCTTGGTACGAATCCAGTGTCTCGAGCACATTGTCATCAAAGATGTCCGGTTACTCTTCACTGGCGCTCTTCATACAACAGTGATGCAGGACGCAAATAATGCTTTTGACACATTTCAAGTATTAATATCACGAAAACTATACAAGATAGAAACAAACGGATTTTTTAAAATTAGAAGTAGAAACTCAAAAAGCGGTATGAGCTGAAGGTTCCTGGTTCGAATCCAGGCTCTGGAATTTTCTTTCTATTTTCTTTCTTTTCATAATACTTTTCTTATGCGTAAATTATTCTGTCCGAATTTCAAAATGATATTCAGCTTCTTGCAAACATAGCAGCATTAACTTGTTATTCCGTTACTGATTCGCCATGAGCTTATTAATGTCCATGATCTTAATTGCTAATTCCAATAAAATAAAAGCCGATTAATTCTATCTGCATAGTTTCCGTGATATTAATTTGGAATGTGACATGGACTTTATGCAGAACATATCCTTTGAATATACCATGCCTATTATGTAGTCTATAATCAAAACGGCTTCTAAGTAGAATAATCGCTTTTTATATAAAAAGAGAGACGGGTGATATTCCTGAACGGGATAATAAAATTAAGTCATTTCTGAAAATTAAGCCCCCTTTTTTGTTCATCGATCATTCCACTCAGGGCTCTCGATCTTACGGTTTAACTATACACGCGTATTAGGTCTCAGTCGATTCATTTTGCAGGTCTATATCGAGTAAGACATTTTTGTTTATGTTAGTGTATATTCTTCATACCCTCACTAGCGTGTTTTTCCAAGCGAACTCTTAAGGAGACCCTATGCATACTATATTAACAATCATCGTCTGTGAAAATTTCTTATCTCCTTAATGCATAGTATAAGATATATTCTATCAGGAATGAGGGTGGCCATCTGTCCCAATTTCGGCGGGACATTCAGATTAACGAAAACAAAATTCCCTTCTCCTGAATATGATTTTTATACAGTAATGGAATTAAATTCTTCGAGAAAAATATTATTAAAAATATTTATTATAATTTATGAAATTTATGAAGTTACTTAAAAAAATATCTCCCGCTTTTATTTTTTTGCTCTCCTAATTGTTAGGGTTCATATCATTTCTCCAAGAAAATTCACGCACCAGTCGTCGTGTCCTAGATATTCTTTAGGAAATCAGTTCCTATTAATCTGATCCAAGACTACCGTCCCAGAGCTTTCAATAAAGTGAGTGAGTAGTTTTCAGTGATATTTGTTGAGTGCTTGGGCTCGTTATTACTCTGACATATAACTCGGAAACGATATGGCTAGAGAGGTTCGTCTCATTGGTGCAACTATGTAGACACTACGAAATTAATGTCCAGTATATGTATGCAAACAGTATCACCCATAAAACATTATGCACACAAAGTCCGGCTTTATACCAAACAAATTTGGCTCTGTGTCAACAGCATAGAACGAATGTACAGAGGCTCCATTCTCTGACAGCATACCAATGTAGGGAAACACTTGGCACCCTTTCTAATAACTACGACTAAGAAATACAAAACCTTTTATGATGTAACATAAGTAAATTTTTCTAGTCTGCTTGAAAATGCCAGTTTTTTAAAATAAAATATTCATTTTGAATAACAGAAAATTATCGGCAGGAAGCAAATATTTGGGGATTAAGAGAGGATGATAAAGAAAAGTGACGTATCTTTTCGCCAGAACCACCTTTAGAATGTCAGTTTTGTGAAATGGAAAAGTGACCTGCAAAACGAACCAATTAACACAAAGATACTGGGTTCGTTTCAATCGCTGCATTCTCTTCAGGAAAAGAAGCTCCAAAACGTCTGTGGAATTCTATATTGTCTGTTAATCAATCCAGAGTGCCATCACAGTTGTTCATAATAAGATTTCAAAAATGGCATAAAAATTACACCAACAAGCATATTATTCAAGAATGAGTGTATCTTAAGATAACGAAAATTTATGCTCGCACCTGAGGGTATATGCTTTGCAATTCTTGTCTCAAATCTTTTAATTATCATATCTTAATTTAAAACACGTCATTCTCACGATAATTCATAGCATATTTCTATATCCATCTAAATTTGACTCACTTCTATAGACTCTCTTTTTTTGTACAGCCTGCCATGCTGTTACAGAGGGACCGGACCGGCAAGACAGCCCTGCACTATTGCAGCGAGAGCACGAGCATCGCATGTGCGGAAGAGCTGATCGCCGCCCAACCCAGGCTCCTTAACATGGCCGACGACGAAGGTTATACAGCCCTCCATTTGGCCATCATTAATGGCAACACCGTCCTCATTCGGTTCCTCCTCTCCAAAAACGCCGACATCGACGCCGTTGATAAGGAAAAACACTCAGGGATCCACTGGGCAACAGGTAAACATAATGGACCAATTTCAAAACTTAATTAAAATTCATTTAAGTTAGGAAAAAAATTTAGAAAGACAATAGCAAATTAACTTTCTTTTATGAGCCTCTTAATCGAATTCAATTCGATTGTAGGCAGGGCAACAATTTTCTTTTAATCCTGGCACCATTCAATCTAATTTCCTCGGCACTTCAATGGCCCCATTGTCTTGTCCTTTGTTTTCCAATTTATTCCCTCGATACAGAGTTTCGTCGATCGATCCAAGCAAATTCATTTAGCTTTTCGCTTTCAAAATCGATTTTTATTTTTTTTCACATGCGAAAAGGAATTCAAAAACAAAGTTCTCGATTCTATTAGCAATCGATTTATAGCCCTTCGCTCCAAATAGCGTCATCGTCATCATCATTTTCTCTAGTGACCTAAATTCAATGATCACTATCGAGGAACGAACGTTTCTACAGCCGAACGCACATCACGTGATCTCGTCGGATCGATAGACTAAGCAAAAAAAAAGTTTCGCTGGTGATACATGGAGAATCAAAACCAATTATCTATTAAAAGCAATAAAATAAAAGCGAACAGCTCATCCTTTTTCCTTGTTGTTCGCCATTTCAAGCTAGAAAGTTATGTGATTATTCGTTTCTTCAACTCCAAGTGTTGCTTTTGGAAAAATCCATGGAAGCCAATCGATATTATTTTCGTTGCAAAAGAAAACTTGCGGTTATTCCTGATACAAAACACAAGTAAATGCAAGAGAATGACAACTTAAACCTGCATGAAATCAATACTGATAACATTATTAACTACAATTCCATTAAAAGAAATAGAAAATGTATTTTATTAAGAACACAGAAATACGAGGAACGTCTTTAATTAAAGGTAATTTCGGTATAACCTTGTATTATAGAGAGTGCATACGTATTTTACTTTTCTACGTAATCACGACAATAGTTAATATAAGTACGTTTCCAGATATCTAACTACGAGGGTGATCAAAAAGTAATGTCGCGTATTTTTTTTCTCTAAAATCGAGGCCGGGAAAAATAAACACATGTACATTCGATAGAACAATTCAACTTTTATCTTTCCACATAATCTCCAAGCCGACTGAGGCAACGATCCCAGCGGTGGACAAGTTTTTCCACGCTCTGTCGATAAAAGTCGTCCGTTTGAGTGTGGAACCAGTTGCGAACGTTGAAATGTTGACCGGTCCGAAGATATGGTAGTCACTGGGAGCGAGATCCGGGCCGTATGGAGGATGAAGCTGTGTTTCCCAGTTCCATCGCTGCAACAGGTCACTGATCCCTTTTCGTTGTGTGGGGACGTGCGTAGACGTAGTGCAGCACCATGTCCTCCATTGCCAAGTCAGGTCTTTTCCTGCGTATGGCCGCTCGAAGATTCCTCAATGTGCCTCTGTATTGTTCGGAACTGACAGTGGTATGTGGTGGAAGAAACTCAAGCTATCGGACCACGGCAATTCCAAAAACATGTCAACATGACCTTGCCGGCTGATGGCACAGTTTTGAACTTTTTCGTTGTGAGATATGAGGTGTGTTTCCAAAACGCCGTTTGCATCTTGGTTTCGGGCGTGAAATGGTGGACCCATGATTCATCGCCTGTGATGATTCGATCCAAAAAATACTGACCCTCCTCCTGGTATTGGGTGAGATGCAGTAAACAAGCATCGAAACGAGCACCTTGATGTTCGGCCGTCAACTGTCGTGGCACCAATCTACATGACACTTTGTGAAAGCCGAGCTGCTCGTGAACCATTGTTGCAGCAATTTCTCTCACGGTAATCCGCCGGCTCTTCCGCACCTGCGCTTCACCAGTGGCGATGTTGCTGTCAGTCTGGGATTCCCGCGCCCGGCCAGAGCGATGTTCGTTCAGTAGGTCCTCTCGTCCTTCTTTAAAAGCCTTGCACCAACGTTGTACTGTTCGAAGCTGCACGATATCGATTGGTTTCAATCCTTTTCCATAAGAAAACGCATAATACTCAGTCGCTCAAAAGCACTGGACGATGAAATGAGAGCTGCCATCTTGTTTGAGTCGCCCTCGGTGGCTCAGTGGTTGCGTGATCGCCTCTGATGCCCGAGGACGCGGGTTCGACCCCGGCCGAGGACGACGAGGTTTTCTTCAGGGGGAAAATCCTGAGATCACGCACTTCCTTCGGAAGGGAAGTAAAGTGTTGGTCCCGTGTAGTCGTTTGCCGGCTGCACGTTAAAGAACCCTTGCGAGGCAAAATTTGCGGCCCCTATAACGCCGTCCTGAAATGACCATGGCAGTTGAAAAGGACGTTAATACCAAACAAACCAACCAGTTGGCGGATGCACACGACACTAACAGGAAACTTTAACAATGAACCAAACTAACTTTTATATATCGCGATTTTCTCATATCTGACGTCATTTGCGAGAAAAAAAATAAGCGACATTACTTTTTGATCATCCCTTGTATATTATCCAGAAAAGTTAATCGGTTTCGGGTTTGCTATATTATGACTTTCTCTCCTTTATTTGTAATAACAACTAACATCCAATATAGCAAATGCTTCTCTTAGTAAGATTGTGGCTTACCTTAGAAAACTTTTTAATGCGAAAATTATTATTAAATAACTGGTTAGTGTTTTTTCGCAATTTTTTAATTATAAGTTTTATTATAAAGACTGACCATCGTTTCGGCGATATTTGCCATGTTCAAAGTCAAGTTTTCTTACTTTGAAAATGACAAAGATCGCCGAAACGATCGTCAATCCTTATCATTAAGTATTGCAAAAAAAAAAAAAAGACTAACCAGTTATTTAATTCTATGGTGCAATACAAGAACTCTATTCAAATGAAGAAATTATTATATTTGAAAATTTATTATATTTTTATTAAATTAATATTGGGTCGGTGCGGATGAAATGTCCGGAGCGATAGAACATTGGAGTCCGTTCTTCCCTATGGCATTTGGAAGCACTTACAGGTGCGCGATTATTACGCCACATACTTCCTATGCATATGTAGATGCATGAAGAACAAATTTCAGGCTTGCCTTGTTCGAGGGTTAAGTGGCTTGCAAAATAAACAAGGAGAATCTGATTTGAGAGTCATCTTCTAGTATGAATTTAAACTGGATTAATCGGCAAGAATTGCCGCTCAGAGCATTAACAGCGCCTTTTGGGATAACACTGCCAACAAACGAACCGTTCGCCAGTGGTTTGTGAGGTTTCGAAGTGGAGATACAGATCTGCAAAACAAGGCACGCGGTCACCGAGCTGTTGCCGTTTCCTACGCTATTCTGTTAAGTGCAGTTGAAGCTGACCCGCGAAAAACGTGTCATGAAATAGCAGAAGAGATAGCTGTTCACCACGTGGCAGTTATTCGGCATCTGGCTGGGTAAGGCAAAAAAAAAAAGAAAACATGGACGTGTGGGTACTTCATTAACTGCCAACAAGACCAGGCGTTTGGAAGTCTGCACGTTTCTGCTTGCCAGGAATAAACAGGAACTGCTACTGTACCAAATCAAACCCTGAAACAGAAAAAAAGGGTCCGCTATGATAATCGTAACGATCTGGACATGGTAAAGCAAGGCAGACTCCTAGATGGAATCCTAAGTCACCCTATATTCCAAAAAGTAATGCTCTTTGTATGGTGGTCCACAGCCGGGATAATTCATAGGAGTTTCTTGGCAAGAAGCCAAACCATCTACAGGACGTTAATTGTGTTTAATTGCAACAGATGCACCAGAAGTTGCTGCAGAAACAACTGGCTTGGTCAAAAGATATGGTATTTTTCTGCTCTAGGGCAATGCCCTTCCTCATGTCGCACAAAGAACGATGCGACACTAAATGCTGTGGGCTATGAAGCATTGCCTCATCCTGCCTACTCCCCGGACTTATTTCCTAAAGACTATCATTTGTTTCGTCAAACTGGATCAATCAGGAAACAGTTCACGGCAGACTATTTTGCAATTGATGACTTCTTCAGATCCCAGCCGAAAGACTGTTTTGCGTTCAGGAAACATGGCCTGGCCGGATAGATGGCAACTATGTGTCGATTCACTGTGGGATTATTTTAACTAGGCAAGATATCATAATTTTCAGTTATTCACGTCCAAATATGTTGCTCATATTCAGGACATTTCATTCGCATCGACCCAATATTTTAATTTTTTTTTGCCTCCTGAATAAAATACACTGTTTTAAATAAAACTAATTATAAGTGTTACAAATACAAATCAAACATTGGATCATGTGGCAATGGTGTGAAATCTTATTATTTTAAAACTACGGGGATTATCACTGATCGTCACTACACGTTGAAAATTGCCGTCATCTCACTATATTCAGGAATGCATAATATGGCTATCAACGTTCAAGATCAGCGTTTATATTTAAAAGTATTTCAAGTTCCTTATTGAGCAATTAGAATTTGCATTATTTATATTTCATTAATTCATTATACATTGTAATGAATTATAAAATATTAATGTTATCAAATAATTCCTTTTTTAAAGACAATAGGGCCATACTTCATGATTACGATATCATATCCTCAAAAAAACAAAAGCAAAAGATTAAATAAACAAAGAAAAAGGTTTTCCGGATTCTCTTGTCCGGTCGAGCAATAGGTCATTACACCAAACGAATTTTTGCTGCTCTCTAGCGAGAAAATTCAAAAGCGTGAAAACCAAATAAAAAAAAAAACAAGAGAAAGAAGGAATAAAAAAAATGTAGCCTATTTTTTTTTTCATCGAACCGAAGAGGGCTACAAGTAATTTTTTTATGTCGAGACCGTGATAAGCCAGAAAAGCCAAGGGAAAAAAAAATCGGTGAGAGTTTTCCTGGTCCTAGGAGAAAGTCGTCCCCGTCACCTTCTTTTTATTTCTCGTTTTCTCCACTTCGATATTTGTTTGGGCTTCTTTGTGGGTCACGACCTAGAAATGCTCAGCGATTTGCTTCCGCGTGTTTGAATACGAGATTTTCAAGGAAAAATGATAACAGAATTTCCTTTTGGCCTCCAGCTCCATTAAGGTTCACCTTTGAATGGGCATCGGTGTATAAATAACAAGTTCTCATTTTGTAGTACAATTAATATTTACTTTTTAATCATTCAAATGTCACGTTTCTTACAAACTATTTACAACTAGAGAATTTTCTCTGAACATCAACCACATTTCAAAATCTCAAAATGAACGCCAGAGAACAGACGTAATATTAGTCACATTTTATTTAAAAATTTACTTCAGTTAATTATATTTGGAGATTTGTCAGAATATTATGATTAAATTCTCATTTTATCATACCCTCGTAATAAAATGCATTCTGTTCCTAACTAAAATTAATTATATTACCCCAATCCACAAATGTTCAGAAAATAACTCCAATATATTTTACAATTGCAACTACTGTATTGTCCCATGTTAGTAGTTTGAACTTTCCAAAGGTGACATTTATAGTCATACAGTTTTATTTTTGATGAAAAAGTTCCAATTTGAAAAAATCACGGCAATCTTTAATTTGAGTAAATGATCAGTTATACCAACTATGGATCAAAACTATTGAATATGATACGGCCTTTCCTCATAGATTGGGACATTTACATCAAATTAAAAAAAAATAAAAACAAAAACCTTTTAGAAACCATTTTTTGGTCGATCATCAGTTGTTAAAAATTTTGTATGAAATATTAATTTGCGGGTTTGTATCGACTATTGTTATTAACAGACTTCAAAAACTTGCGAACTGTTTAAGTCATCCATGTAGATATATTAAGAATTTCCTTAAAATGGGCTGTGACGTACATGCTACATGGTTATACAAATTTGAAATAACAGAATAACATAGTTCTTTCCACAATGACTACTTTCCGTTTAACTCTGTAACGTTTTGAACCTCCTATATATGAAGTGCGGAAAGAAACAGTGCACTGCTCTTCAATGCATTGTCTGTATAGAGCCAGACCTCGGACATTCGCGCTTCGTGATTCGCGAAAATTTCATTTGCGGAATGGAACTGAACTTATTTGCATCCGCGATTTTTTCGAAAATCCGTGTTCGTTTACTCATTTTACCTTACTGTTAATGCAAAAGAAAACGGCAGCCAATGCCTGTTGTATGAATTAGTAGGGATAACATTATACCCATCAAACCTGCTCTGCAAATCATTTAATGTGATAGTGTGATTAATATGCGTTAGGCGGTACTGTATTCTATTTTTACATCAAACATTTGTTGTTTATTTGTTTAAATGTAATGAATTAAGCTAACTTTTAAATGAAATTAAAATTTTTGGGAGCATGACTGGGGTCATATTTAAGGATTCAATTATAGTAATAAGCATATATTGCCATTTTAGTGACTATACCAAACATCCGCAAATCCTCCTCATTCGCGACAGGTTCTGGGACCTAATCTCGCGAATGTACGAGGTCTGACTGTAGTTGCAAATATACTCGGAAACTGATCAGAAATTATGTGATAATACATAAAGTTTATGATGTTCTATGAGTACGAAAACGTTTTTGCTTTTATTTCAATTTGATGTAAATTTGATTTTGTCAACGGATTCCGATTATTTCTGAAATCTGTGTCTGTCTGATGCGGCAGTGATGCCTGTCTGTCAGTGATGCCATTATGTTTCCGTTATATTTTAGGATACATGATATATTATATGACATAAAATTTCCTGCTAATTACAAAAATGCATTCTGTTTTTCGATATTCCAAAGGCTTTCGGTTTTATAAGCACGGCTTTTGAATTACCTTACTTTATGCACTACTAGCTGGCTGATATCCCCGGCATTGTTCAGGCTCTTTTTGATGAAATTTTGCACTATCTGAATGTGACAATATAGTAAAAATGAACACATTAAAAACCTTACAAACGATACAGTAAAAATTCATGGCCAACTATGGCCCTCTAGCAGTTTTACCCGGCTTCGCTCTGTCAGAATGCTGTCTATAGCTGAGTGAGTTTTACGTAGTGCCGGAGAAAAACTGTGTATAATACTGTATGTGGTTTCGAAAGTGTGAGGAAACAGAATGAAAATTAAACAATACTTTGATCTGACGTTTCTTCATCCCTGGCCTACGACTATAGTTTTTCTATTTCGAAAACGGCGTTGAAGTCTTGTCTTTCATTGCTTGGCCGACTCCTCTTCATCAGTTGTTCGATAGGTGGCCTCAACTTCTTCCATTGGGATTGCTTTTTTCCTTCTTGGGTGGCGGTGGTTGTACATGATCGTTTGTGATGGTGTGCTCTGCAATTCCAACAACAAAATCTACTTCGCAATCTGTTGTTACAATTCGCACTCCGCTCTCGATGTCTTGAAGCAAAACTTGGGCATCTATCACTTGATATGGTCTGGCAGTCGCCGTTTCTTCTGTAGACATTCTTGGATCGTCAAAAAAGAAAAAAGCGTAAAAATAAACCCACTACAACGAAATGAAATTTCAGTGATCGGCCTCGGTGACTTAGTGGTTGCGTGATCGCCTCTGATGACGAGGATTTTTGCAGGGGGAAAATTCTGAGATCACGCACTTCCTTCGGAAGGGAAGTAAAGCCGTTGATCCTGTGTAATCATTTGCCGGCTGCACGTTATAGAATCCTTGCGAGGCAAAATTTGCGACCCCTATAACGCTGTCCTGAAATGACATAGCAGTTGAAAAGGACGTTAATACCAAACAAACCAAACCAAACCAAATTTCAATGCTCAAGCTTCATTGAGCTTTGTCAATGAATGAAGTGCTCAATGTGGTGCCCTTCTGCAGCAATGCGTAACTGTGCACAGTATTTCACAGAACCCATCACATTTAACATCATGATGGGTGTTGTGTGTATAAGCTTGCTAAATTCGTTGTTTCAAATCATTTACTGATGTTGGTACAGTGGTATACAGCTTGTCTTTCATATATCCCAAAGGAAAAAAATCAGTGGTGTCAAATGAGGCGAACGTGGTGACCAATGAACTGAACCTCCTCGGTCAATCCATCGATGTGGAAACATGTCATCCAGTCGTTGACTTGCAGTGGCTGCAAAACGTGGAGGTGCTCCGTTATGCTGGAACCACATGCAGCAATACTGTGCTAAAGGCAAGTTGTTTAAAAAGTCTGAGACGAAGCCATCCAAAATCATTTCTGTGTACCTTACTCCACAACTTGAGCACTGAAACTTCATTTTGTCGTAGTAGGTTTCTTTTTAAGCTTATTTTTAATTTTTTTTTGTTGTTAAAATCAGCGTTTTGAGTTCTACAACTGTACAATTGGAATTTTTTTTCTATCTGTAACGGTTACAAAATTACAAATTGCAAGGTGCAAAATTCGAGGTCAAAGGTCAAATTTGACACCACTATTGTTTAGCGCTACCTAACTTCCTATGATATACATACTAGAAAAGGCATTCGGCTCCACTCGGGTTGATTCAATATAACGAAGCCAGATTGTTTATGATAAATTTTAGAATAAGGTCATGTAAGGTGTCACAGTATTGGTCAGCAGTAATTTGGCCACTGACGATAGTAATTGGACCGAATGAATAATAAGAAATGACCCCCCTAAACCATTACAGATCCGCCACCGTGTTTTACTGTAGGAATGAGTCTGAACAGTAGGTTTTTTTGGGACTTCTCCAAACGTAAATTCGCCCCGACGTCGGAAATAATGTGAAGAATGATTCATCCGACCATGTCACTCTTTTCCAGTCATCGGGTGTCGCCAGGCTTTATGTTCTTTACTGCATCTGACACAGTCTGTAATGAAATTTTCAATTGCAGCTCTTCCATGAATATCGCTTATGTGAAGTTTTCTGCGGACTATTTTTGTACCGAAATGGGGTGTCCAAGGTGGGTATTAAGTTCTGCAGTCAATTTTGTTGCAATAGTTTTGTGCTTTGACACAATCCTTGTTAGTGCTCGACGGTTCGTATCATTCGATATTGTTTTCCGTCGATGACGTCTTACCGTGTTTTTGGTACGCACTCATAACATTGGAGACTGTTGCTCTTGAAACGTTCAACAATGTCGCTGTCGGAACACGGAAGCACCTGCTAAACGGGCACCAACGATCTGCCCCCTTTCAAAGTCTATAAGGTCACACATTTCAAGAACACTTACTGCAAAATACAACTGAACACAACTTGTAATATACTGAAATGTAACACAAAAGAGGTAGAGAACTGATTTTAATACGTGAGACATGTAAATTTATATGAGCTTTCTCAAACGTCACGATTATTTGGACGATCCTATTTTGAGCGGTTGATCACATAATTTTGTCCAACCCCTGTTTATACATTAAAAGACTAGAATATCCAGTCAACCCGTTGGTTGAAAAGAGAAAGCAATGGCAGTCGAATGTATAGGCATAATTTCATTGGAAACATATTTCAGCAATTTTTGCTCTATTATTATTTAATAAAAGCTATAGATAAACGACGCAGCCCAATGACACATTCTTAATTTTTAACATCTCCTATCCTTCAAAATTCTTTAACGCTTTCCTTCACTTTTCCTCGGCTCAGGCCAACGTATATATGTCCGTATATAAATTCGGCACAAATAGTAAAATATCATTGGCCAATCTAATAAAAACTGAATATGTATTTGCTTGTTACTTCATAATTCAAAAAATGCCGGACTGATTTTGATGTGTTTGACATACAAGTCTGTTGTTTAATATGAATTTGACAGAAGGCGAAGAAGATATTTTATAATGTTGTATAAAATATCAGTGACCATTCTTGACATATTTTTTAATAAATAAGGTTTTATAATGAAAATAACATTACGCTGCCTTCCATATTTCGCTATTGAATGTTTTAGCGATCGGTTACGTTTTAGCGTTTTTGATTGATTACAATATCCTTGAGGAAGTTTGGATTAGCGTAAGTATTATCCGAGTAAGGTAAAATTTGAGTTACGTAGAATCTAGGACCGTTCGTTTACTTAAGTCGAGGACTGTCTGTAGGAGAAAAAAGGTGGAGAATAATGTTCACTTTTTCTGTACACTACATGATCAAAGAAGTTGGGACACCCCTGTGAACACCTGGGGTGTTTCTCCTGGACTGGACTGTGCCCGCTCATCAAGGTGGACGGAAACCTCAATGCTGATGGCTACAGGACCATTCTGGATAACGGGGCACTTCCAGCGCTGTGGGAACACTTCGGTAACGGGCCGTTCCTCTTCCAGCACGACAATGCGCCTTGCCACAAAGCAAGATCCATATCCGACTGGTTTGACGAGATGCGGGTTGAAGAACTGGATTGGCCCGCCCAGAGTCCTGATCTCAACCCTATCGAACATCTTTGGGACGAATTGGAACGACGTGTGAGATCCAGGATAATTCGCCCTACATCTGTCCAGGAACTGACCACGGCACTCCTCGAGGAATGGAGGTCAATACCGTAAGCTTCTGGACAGTATGCCATGTAGGTGGGGGCAGTAATAGCAGCTTGGGGTGGTCCTGCACACTAATGATTGAAGCTTTTTGCGGCTTTACGGTAGAGCAACAGGTGTCCCAATTCATTTGATCATGTAGTGTATATTCACATTCAGAAATTGCAAAATTTCATCAAAAAAGAGCCCGAGCAACGCCAGGTATATCAGCTACTTCATAATAAATCGAAAAATAGTCCTAGATATTTTAAATAAATTTTAAATCAAATAACAAAATCCATATTTTATGACCAATGTAAAAACTAAGCTTTCAACATGCGAGTTTGTATGTCAATTTATGAAAAAAAAAAATCCGGAAACTTAAAATACCGGAAAATTGGATCCATGTAATTAAAAGAAATGAACCAAGCATGATCTTCTTGACTGCCATCACCGTACCAAATTTCATTACTCTAGACCTATTTTTAATCTCGAAATACTGGAAAAACTGCGAAAAATCGCATATTTTTACGGAGGGCCATAAGGGGGCAAAGGGGTAAAATATGAATAAAAGCAGAAATTATTTTTTTGCAAATTATGTGAACTATTCTTGGTTCAAAAATTAAGCAAAAACTGTGGAATGGACCAACCAAAATCGGAGGGAACCTCTTATCCACAAGATTTGAAATACCGGATACGTATTTGGTATATCATACGTATTTGGTATGATGGTATCCACAAGATTTGAAATACGCATAACCTTGTAGATGAGAGGTTCCCTCCGATTTTGGTATTCTTAGTTCAAATATTTAAGTCGTACGTGAATTTGCCACAGAGTAGGGTTGACCGAACGCGAACATCAAAATTAGGCTTATTTTGAGATTTTTTGTTATTTCTGCCTCCCTAATGATCGATTTTCAAACAACAGAAGACAGAGAAATTCAACGAATGCTCAATTCAAAATTTTTCAAAATTTGAACAACGATTTTCAAAATTCAACGAATGCTCCCTTTTTATATACGTCTTTTACATCCTCGTGCTCAATTTTGTAGCTCTCTGCATTTCCGCATTGGAGTTAGACGGCATAAGCACAAAATGGGGGGAGGGGCAATCTTTGGGCCCTCCTGGCGCCCCACACAAAGCGAAAATCGGAAAAAAACAAAACAGAAATTGTTTTTTTGGAAATATCCCGAGAACCTTTCCTCAGAATTTCGTTGCTTTATCTTTATTCCCCGCGAAGTTGCATCAAAATATCAGAAAATTTTGTGAAACACCCCCGAAAATCGATTTTTTTCAGTTTTCGCATCCTTAAAATTCGAATATCGAAAATCGGGGAAACTACTTTTTCTGGAACGGTAGCTAGAAACATTCCTGCAAAATTTCGAAGATCTGCATTTATTGGGGGCGGAGCCAAGCGACTGAACGTGTAATTCCTTTCTGCCCCCCTGGGTGGGCAGGGGGTCCGAATTTCGAAAAAAAAACCGTCTTAGCACGCCCCTACGCTATCCGTCCTATGACCTCACCAAGTTTCGAGTTGGTGGCTTCAGTTGATTTTGCTGTGCGCTGAGAGTCAGTCAACAGGATGATTCAAAATGATGTCCGACATTTCAAAATTTTACTGTGCATTTATTTTATAGCATAAATTAACCAGACCGGGTTTAAAATGCAGGAAAACTCAAATATTTTTAATCTTCCCACAATTGGAGGCTGCGGTGGCGCTAGTGTCGCGATAAAAGTAAAAATGGCGACTGTGAATGAAAAGGCATATTGCGTCTTGGATTATCCAAAAACAAACTCTATAATTTTAGTCCAGCGGGCATTTCATAGGCAATTTCATAAAGACTGCCCTACTGACAAAAGTATCCATAAGTGGTATGATCAATTTCTGGCAACTAGATGTCTTTGTAAACGCAAAATCACGGGACTAATAACAGCAGACATGCTGAAAGGAGTTTGGGATGAGATTGACTATCGTCTTGACATTGTCCGGGTGACTCGAGGGAGTTACATAGAACATTTGTAACGCTAGAATAAAAAATATTTGAGTTTTCCTGCATTTTAAACCCGTTCTGGTTAGTTTATGTTATAAAATAAATGCATAGTAAAATTATGAAATGCCGGAAATCATTTTGAATCATCCTGTACATAAAGATTACTATTATTACTATACAACGAAAGTACGAGAAGTGAATTTAATCATAATATTACTCCAGTTAATTCGCAGTTTCCGAAAATTTCGAAGGTTTTCAGCAGTCCTCTTAGAATGAAGGTTTCAAAAGAAGGAAGCATATGAGCATCTTCTATGAAAACAACAAAAAATATCTTGTTTTTAATCTCAAAAAAAAACTTTCTATGAGAATTGTCACGGTTTAAAACTTCAAACAGGAGGCCTTCTGGAATCAAGCTTTATGGGAAGTACTTTTTTCCCAATATTTTCATACGAAAAGTTATAATTAAAGAATGGACACACACCTACGTTTGAAAAAGTGACATTTTCTGTATATTTGTTATCATATTCATTTAATTCGAATTTTAAAGAGAAATTCAGTGTGTAAGAAAGGGAAGAAAAAATTCTCGACGGTTTTCAGAAAGTAAATGGAGCATACCGTGCTATTTTGCTAATTATCCTACTTTGTTACTTTTTTAACATTTTCAAATTATTAACTATCAAATTAATTCAGACCTTACATCCCAATTCCACTGACACATTGATAAGTTACCCTTTTGTTTTTCCATCTTTCATTTTTTACTTTTACCATCTCCAACTCTCTTTTTCATTTCTGCTCTTCTTTTCACCCCGTTCTTTCAGTTTGCGGAGAGTTGGAGGCGCTGGACATGTTGCTGGCGGCCGGGGCCAATGCCTCGTCGGCTGACATGCACGGCGCCTTCCCCATCCACTATGCGGCTCAGATGTGTGGACGGAACAGCGAGATGGGTCACGACCCCGCCGTGGGAATGGCTGCCCTCCGTCGCCTTCTCAACCACGGGGTCGACGTCCATGTTAGAGATCAAGATGGCCGACAACCTCTCCTGTGGGCCGCCAGTGCCGGTGAGATGGACCACATTAACCAAATATTAAAAAAGTTTTTTTTCTTTTTTTAAAATCCAGTTATTTAAACTACAATCCGCACTATTCACTAGTCAGGCACACGCTGACACTCACATGCAATGATTTTCGTTTTTACTTTCCTTATATTACAGCTTCATCACTTTCACACGGCAACAAGTGCACAGAGTTGACCAAATAAAAAAAGTTGTTAAATCTAATGGAAAAGCGCAAGTGTCGACTTCATTAATATTTTTTTATAAAGCATGTATTCAAATCTCGTTAATTCGAAATTGAAAGCAAAAAATAAATAAAAATCAAATAATCGAAAGAAAGAACTAATCTCAATGATAAATAAGTGATTTAAAAGTCTTCTGAAAAATTTTCTAAAAATCTTCTTGCGTATATAAATGGATATACATGTCATGATGCTGCTCCGCCTCAGTATTCAGGGTGTCTCGCCTAAAGTGAACCAATAGCAACTTCTAAAATACAAATCTGACAGAGTACTTTCAATGGAAGAGTTATTTTAGAAAAATAGACCACGATGCAATAATTGAATTATTTCAGTTTTATGTGAGGGTTTTTTGTGTATTCCATTTCAAAAAAAAAAAAAAGACCCATTTTCGAATATGGAAGTCAACCTTGAAATGTGCAATGGAAACTCCTATTTTTAATGGTATTTTCGGATTGAGAAATGTTTTATTTTTCGTGTTTTTTCAATTGATCCAACCGTTTAGGAGATTAGAGGTAGTAAAATTGAGCTTATGGAACAATTTCTGTTTTTTGCCTTTTCTTAAAATCCAAAGGAACAACTGAAAAAACACCAAGAATAAAATATTTCTCAAATGTTGTGTACAATCTGAAAATACCATTAAAATAGGGGTTTTCATTACAGATTTCAAAGTTGACTTCCATAGTCAGATTTTATTTTAGAAGTTAGTTAGCTATTGGCTCACTTTAGGTGAGACATCCTGATACCGACTAATGTGTTTTACGGACTTATTCCTTCTCTTATACGAAAATGTAAAGATATACGAATAAATAATATCATGTGAATACTTCGAATTTACATAACTTATTCGAATTAGCGAGGTCTGGCCATAACCATGTAGATTTAATTTAATTGGCAACCTACTGAATGATAAGCTGCATAAAGATTGTATGTCAAAATTCTTGTCCTTTTAAACTTCTTAAAATAGCGCGCAATAAGGAAACCCTCTTTAACAAATAAGTTACTGCTGAGATATATGCTGAGAAAAAACCCTGAGAATATGAAATACGGTGCCAGAAAGAAGATTTATAATAGCGTACGTGTGGTTTCCATTTAATTGATTGATGTTTTGCAACCCACATTACCGTATAGAAGTGAAATTTGGATATTGTTTAAGAAGCATAAGAAACGTCTGAACTGAGCAGTAGGGATGAAATTTTTGGTCCCAATCGGACAGGTCGTTCTTGGAAAATCCCTTAATTTATGGACACTAATGTAGATGGGGGGAATGTTCCGAAATATATGTAATAATGTAAGAGATAGGCCTATATGTAATGTAGGTAGAAATTTAGAGGATGAAGTCCAGATCTACTTTGAGTTTGGGGACAAATAATTATGAATAGCTGATTAAATGAACGTATACTAATCGGGAGGAAGGCCAAAGTGCTTCGGGAAAGTATGATAGGATAAAGTAGAGGAGTACATAATTTTATAATGTTGTGAAAGTTAAGGTAAATGGCAAGCCTCTATGAAAAACAGAAGTCATTTGAGTTGTTAATGTAGTGAATAAAGCAAGGAAAGTGCTTAAGGAAGGAGGTGCGGCGTCGTTTGATTGGGGTGATTTAGTCAAAGTCTAAATTCTTTAATTTACCCTTTCAAGAAAATTCTAACGTGATGTTGTATAATTTCCAATTCAACCTCATGGCGAGATTTATTGGAGTTTTTGATGGATATTAAAAAATAATTGTCGCGGGATAAATTAAAGAATCATCAATGGACGACTGCCGAGCTGCAATATGTCTTGCCAACGTATATCCTACCAATAAGTATGAAGGGTAAGAAACGAAAATTTCGCGAGTTGGAATCGAACCAGGTATCACTGTTATCGCTCTTATCACGAAAATTCACGTCTCGCTGCTCTTATGAAATTACTGCAGTATTTCTCCATTGACCAAACACTTTATTATCCTACCAATGATCTCAAATTTCATGCAAGAATGCATAATTAACTTCCATGGAACAGGGTGTCCAGTCTGCATGAAGAAAATACAATTCCTAATAGATCAAAAGTCGCCATATACAGTACGTAGACCAGTAATCATTCAAGTTCTATATTTATGAATTTTTTCAATTTATGAATTATCTTCTAATAAGAAAAACGTGATTAGTACTGCTATGATCGGCATATGATAGAATATATTAAATACTTGAAAAAACATGATGCACTCTAATTAAAGAAAAAAAAGCATGCATGCATGTAGCAATGAATATAACATTAGCTTATGTAATCTAATTATATCATAATCCAAAATAAATCTGTATACTTCAGGGAGTAGCGATGCCATGTTGTCCCTGGTCAACGCAGGTGCGGACGTCACAGCCAAGGACAAAGATGGCTTAACAGGTCCGTTCAGCAATGTCCGTTTGAATATTTTAAACAACTTTTCACAATTAATCTTCATAAAATTCAAAAATGAATATTACAATTGGATTTTTTCAATACAGCTTTGCACTGCGCCGCTAGCAGAGGCAACAACGAATGCGTGGAGATGCTGCTGACGTTGTGCGGGGTCGACGTGGACATTCGCGACAACAACGGGTGTACGTCGCTCTTCTACGCGGTCACCCTCGGCCACGCGGACTGCACGGCTCTCCTGTTACGCTTCGCAGCCAATCCCAACCACCAGGACAACAAGGGCAGGACGTAAGTAATCGACGTACATGTGCATATCTATATACATAAGGGAAAGAATATGTAATTTCATTGTGTATCAATCCGCTTGGCTAATAGGGCCGCACATTGTGGAGCTGCAAAGGGACAACTAGAAACGCTAAAGATTCTTGAGAAAAACATGGCAGATCTCTGGAAGCATAACAATCGAGGGGATCTTCCGGTGCACGAGGCGGTCCAATCAGGAAGAAAAGGTAAGATAAACTATACCTTTTTCCACCAAAAAAAACTCTAAATTATTATATTACGCTCAACTATTTCCCTTTCTTCCCAAAGAACTTGTGCTGTGGCTGTTGGAGCAAAGGGCAGAGGCGCCAAACTATGCCAACAACGAAGGACGAACTTGTCTCCACATCGCCGCCATCAACAATAACGTGGAACTCTGCAAAGTTCTCATCGACAGGAAGGCCGATGTCAATCCTGTCATGCGGAACACCAAGGTAAAGGGAAAAAAGTGACTTAAAAAAACCCTAAATAAATTGCGTATTCAATACCAATTTCCTCAATGTTAAATGACTAGCAAATAACGAATTCCTAGAAGTTAGAACGAGTTCAGGATAACTTAAGTTCACCAGAAAAATAATTCATTAAACGATTCGTACAGATGATGTTCTTAGAAAATAACTTCTCTTAAATTTCTCATCT
This sequence comes from Rhysida immarginata, assembly GCA_023313115.1. NCBI lineage: Eukaryota > Metazoa > Arthropoda > Chilopoda > Scolopendromorpha > Scolopendridae > Rhysida > Rhysida immarginata. The sequence continues at coordinate 1,051,615 of JAHWFO010004153.1, forward strand.
CTACTCTTTTCGTCGATCTTAATGAATATCCACAAAAAGTTTTACTAAATTTGTATTGATAGAGAGCAGTCAATTTTTGACATAACAGCGTAACCCAGAATTTTATATAATAAATATACAGAATTCATTTAACAGACTTCAATTACAGCATAGCTTTAAGACATTCTGATTCTCTAAAACTCTTTTGCTCATTACAGTTTCCCAAAACTTAAGTTAACCACTTAAATAAGATAAAATGGTTGATAGTCTAACAATCTATTATCTTCAAAACAGAAATATTCTTGTTAAATTCACCATTCGTAAAGGTCGAATTCGTCAAAGTTTTTTATGTCTAACAATTCGTCAAATGTGATTCGTACATCAACTTTAAGACACTTGCACAGGATAATGGGTGGAGAAAGAGGTTTTAAGTCGGGACCTGTCAAAGGACAGAATACTTTTGATGATGATGATGATGATGATGAAGAGTCGAAGTTTACTAAGTGCCCACAGCTGCTGTATTTCGTCGTGGAGGTTGTGGCAAATAGTATAAACTAATTTTTCAACCAAGGCGGGTTGTGCACCCCCCCCCCCCCCCCCGATCCTCATCCAACGAACTGATACATTCCCCTTTTTCTGTTGATCACAGGACATCGCACAGTGGCTGGCGATCAACAACAACGTGGAACTTTGCACGTTCGTAAACATCACATTATATGAATGGCACTTAACTTACTATTTCGTTCAACATTTGGTTAACAATAACTACTCTTTATTTCATCATTTCATTAACAAACGCGGACGTATTTATTTTAATTCACTTTGGTGTCACCTCTTTTGTGCATTCTCCATCGCTTCCTTCTTCTTGAAAAAATTCCATGGAAAACCGCTAGAATAAACTCATTGAAGATGTTTTTTTCCCCCCTTCCGCCCAAAAAATAATCGTCGAAAACTCAATATTTGTGGGAAAGGAAGACGAAGCGGAGCCTCAAACTGTATTTCAATAGACTTCCGGAGGATGAGACTTAAAAAATCATTTCTCTCGTCCGTCGGAAAGAAATTTGCTCTTCCTCAATTTAGACGTAATTTAAAAAAAAAAAAATGACATTACTGACTCAAACTAAGCCATTTTTTGGGTAATCATCTGTCACTTAGTCTTAATTTAGGTATTATGCTCAAGGTTCTCTTCAATATTTTGAGTCGATTATATGCAGGATAAGATAGATAAGATAGATAAATAGATAGTAAGCCTAATTGTATCTTTCTAATCGTAGTAAAATTCGTTTTTATAGTTTTAATTTTCACTGAAATGTTTTCTGTTTGTCTCTAAAACAAAAACCAAGTCTAAAGGATTCAAGTCTGGAGATATGAATTTCCATTCTGTAGATCTAGGTCAGAGGTGGGCAAACATACAAAATATGAAAAAGAACCATTTATTTCATTTACTCTGTAGCATTATAAGTAATGCAACATTTTCTAAGATTTTGATTATAAGGTGCCATATTTCCCTAAAAATAATTTCAAATTATGCTATTTCTGGCCGCTCTTGCGCATATTTCTAAATCTCGCGGACCGCATGGAATCCGTGGCGGGCCATAGTTTGTCCACTTCTGATTTAGGTGATCTAATTCATTTCATATGAAAGAATTATTAGAGCGCAAACCACATATTAGAGGATGAATAAATACACCTTCTACAGAGTCAGTCTTCTCCCCTATCCTATATAATGGACAAAATTTATCACGAATACTTGTTTGAAAAAGCTTTAAAAAACGTAATATTTGAAACCTTTTAAGTCAAAAATTTACGCTGGACATAACCAAGCTGAGTCACATCCACGACATCCAGAAATTAAGGCAAAAGGCAACTTAATTACATTTAATAACAATTCTCTTTTTTCCTCCTTTAAAAAAATATCTATCAAGTGACTTGCACAAATAACAATGGGAAAATTCTGATATAAAAAATGCATTTTAAAAACGCGAAAACAATAAAAAACCTTATTCTCACACTATGAGTTGTCTGTCTACTGAAGCATATGGAACACTAACCTTAGAAAGAGCAATCGATTTTTAAGAGATTCTCTTTAAAAACATTTTTCTCCCCCTTCTTACGGTGCTTGTTTACTGGAGCTATTCAGTTGTTGATAGTTAGTTGTTATGGAGACCCTTCACGAACTCGCTAGGTTTTTTTGGTCATATAATGAATGCTTTTCGTTGCAGATAATGTTTTGGAAAATAAAAGAATAAAATGGTAGCGTTTGGGAAAATTATTTTTTGAAAATTTTAAAACATTTTAATTATATATTTTAGACATTCGTACGTGAAATATCTCGTAATCGTAACACCAAATAAAAGAAAGTCTCTTAAAATTTTCTAAACCGGCGGTATAAAATTACATAAAATTACTTTTTAAGTTTAATAGAAACAGGCATATCATTGTCTTCAATACAATGAATACGAAACCTCTTAAGTATCCTATAATCCGAGCTGGCACAGAACAAGCAGAAAATTTGAACGACCTATCAACACCTATTAAAAAGATTACAATAGAAATTTTCTTCTCTAAAAATTGGAAGAGATGCCCTGTGTTTATAGATAATCTGTAAATACACAATTATTTGAAACGGAAGAAAAAAAAATTCTAAGCCGTTTGGGAACCAAAACATTGAGATATAGATTCTAACATGACATTTTAAACATTCATGCTTAATAATTCTACTTAATAAAAAAAAAAAAATCTATAAACTCTTCTTAGTAAAGTTTAACCTGGCGCCCCTTTCAACAGAATCAATCAGCCGTTAGCAAATTGTTATTTGGCCTATCATGTCTAGCTCTAATCCAACTTCTGAAAACTATAATTAGCAATGATAAAGTAAATTTGTTTGACCTTTGAGGAAATCCCTTAGACAAACAAACAAAAACAACAGCAATAAAATAATTGCACATGTTATAAAAAATGAAAATAGGAAATCCAGATATCATTTGAAGAAATTAATATTAAAAAAAAAAAGTGATAACCTTTTACGCCATTTATCAAATGAGGCAAATTGTGTAGCGAATGATTAAGAATATTTTAATTTGAATTTCAAATAATTTGCTTGATAACACGAAGGATTTACAGCAATATGATAGAACTCAACAAATAGAAAGAAATCCCGTAAAGCCATATGACATTTGTGAATCTTTTTATATATTTTTTCTTCTAATTCGCTTAGGGTCAGCTGATGACTCCGTTGGATGCGTCTCTCTTTCGTGGTAATCGTGGATGTGCTAACTATCTGCAGTTGCACGGAGGGATGCCAGCCTCCAAGCTGAGCGAGCGCTCGGATAAGTCAGTGTTCAGGTAAGAATGAAAGACATGATATAAAAATACGAAATCTCATTTGAATATTAAAAAAGGACAAGGGAAACAAAACATCAAAATGCGTGACGGCCTGGAATTGCGAGAACTTCTTACTCAATAAGTAACGGCTACATAATGAAATATTGGAATAGACTCTCTTAAATTTTTGATGATACAATGATTTGAAATAAAATGAAATAAATATTTTAAAATTAATTTTCATCTGTTTTTCTCCTTCACCTCTTGTTTAGATCCGTCTGTCTTCATCTTTCTTCTATTCTTCAATCGTTTCTCTTTCTCTATGATGTATCCAATTATTCTTTTTCTAAGCTCTCATTTTCATTTAACAACATTAGGATTTTTTTTCCGAATCGAAATGTTTTTAATGAAACTCACAAATCATTCCTCTAATTTTAATTTTTAATACAGAATACAGACAAAACCAAGATTCACTAGGTTTTAAACGATAATTAGTTCTCCATTCAAAATGGGCCAATTTCGAGATTAAGTTATCATTCTTAACAAAAAGATAGTAATTTTTAAAATAATTTTTTCAACATTTTTATTTTTTATATAAATTTTCTTTATTTTTTCGATAATAAGTCAACAACATATTTATTCACTTTCGTCATACAACCAGACAACAAACACACGATCCATTATTTCAGCCCATATCAGAACACAATACCCTAACACGTCAATATAAGAATGAGTACATACATGTTAAAAAAAACTAAAAAATATTTTTTTTTCTAATTTCCCTTTCCCAAATACATTTTGGCTGCACGAGTGAATTTATTCTTTTGCTTTCCGTCCCTTGATCCTTTCCACTGAGTGACGCATTTACAAAGAAAAATAAATAAATATTAAAAAAATGCACGAATAAGATTTGCGCACTTTATTATTATCAGTTTTTTAAGTAAACTAATCAAATTATTTCAGCTCATCACTAAATGCGCTATTCGAATTTGCAATCATATGAAATAACGAAAAATTATTTCTTTATTATGCGGATTTGAATCAAATGTTAAATTAAGACAAAAGTAATACTGTAAAAGAAAATAAAAAATAAATAACCGCAAGTGTAATATGTAAATAACCTTTTCTTTTTATCTCTTGACAATATCTCTGCTCATGGTATTCTTATATAACAACGTTTTTCCCGAACCAAAACTGGATCAAATAAACAAATACGAACCCTTGATGAGCTATGACGGAGGCTAATTTCCTCCTCTTAAAAAAGGCGGCTTTTAAAGAACCATATTTAATCAAAGAATCAAGTGTCAAAGACTAAATGAGAACTCCGTATGCAATAAGAAAACTTCATAATTATATAAAGCATCATACAAAAAATAAGTCTTTTATATTATCATGAAACGGAAACGCTTTATCCATATGACATTAAACAAACAAATATTGATAAAAGTGGTTCTGAAAGCAATTTCCTTTATGTTAATAGTGGGTTTTTTCTTAAAACAGAACGGTCCAAAATCAATTGTGTTATTTTGGTGAACTGGGTCGGATTTGATATCAATGTCGATTGACAGACATTTTTGTACAAACTGACGTAGGCCTATTAGATTATTTTTACGTTTACAATACAATTTTTCACAACCACAATGATAACGTGAATGAGGCGATGGTAAACTTATCGGAAACTTTTCTGTGTAAAATATCGAGTAATAATTGCATGATAAAACTTTATGAGAAATTAGTATACTGTATATCCTTGCGAACATACCGCGTTCATCATTTTATACCATTGACGCGTACATTATATTTGCAGCAAACAAGGCATCAGGTAATAAGTCTTTAACTGTGGAATAGCAATGTGTTATCAAATTCTTCTGCTCGAAACAAAGTGCGTATGAACAGCAAGAGTGCATGAACATCGTCATAAAATGCGCTGAAGTTCTGTCACAAGTCCCTTTACAATTCTGGCTTGGCCAAATTAGATATGTGTTGATCCTCCTAAAGAGCATTTACGATGGTATCATCTGATGAACTGTGTTCTGGACTGGATATAGTATTAGCCCTTTTTTTTCTACGCCGAAGGAACTTCTTTCTAAGTGTCTTGATGCTCAAGGAAAATCCTTCTCTAAATGAATGTTCACAAGCTTAGTTTGGTGAATGTGTCATTTTCCGATCTCTCGTTAAGGAAAAGCAATTTCGATTATTCTTTTAATTAATACTATTGATCGCCAATTTATAAGCAAATATGTTTTATATATTTTTACAAAATTGGCAACGGTGTTTAAATTCAAAACGACTTTTGTAAAAACTTCGTATCATGAAAATCCTACTCGGTTGAATTAATTTTTTTTTACACGCATGGAGTTTTAGGTCACATACTTATTATTTTAACAGATGTGCGGAATAAATGCAAACATGCATGGTCAAGACTGTATTTGAACTTGCGACATGGCCTTTGCCCCAGCTCTCTCGGCCACTGAACGCCTCAAATACTACATAATTTACATGAAAAATGTCCAAGAATATACGAGACTTATTTTATTGTGATCTGATACTTGTACTTTTGTGCAGAAGTATTATATTGTAATCTAAGTATTATCGTTTATTAAGTATTATCTTGAAACGTTTATTTAAAATGCGATTTTTTTTCACCAAAATCCAGTTATTTCTACAGTTTCTGAATTTTTTGCGTTGCATATTCTACCTTCGACTATTTACCATTATGCCTCATTTGGACTGCATATAAAAATAAAACTTCCATTCTAATCAAAACGCGTCACACAAAAGGTGAAAGTTCAAAGGGCGTCTAATTCTTTTCATTTGTTTCTTTTTTTTTCTCCTGTTTGTTCAATTTTTGTAGTATTTCCTTTAGGGGTCTGGCGAGTCAAGGCAGCCAGACGACACTGGAGGAGTCGGGGGCTGTTTCACCGATACTGCGCAGCGAAAGCAAGCACGAAAGCATCCAGACAGAGTACCTGAGCGATTCTCTGCACGAGAAGAGCATCCAGGCCGACCTGAGTTCGAACGGCAAGGAGAAGAGCGGTGGCGACGGGGAAAGGCGGGTGGCGACGCCCACACCGCCTGCACCTGCCTCCATCGACAGCCGGTCGAGGCGACTCGAGAAGATCCCCGAAGAGGAGAAAGACGAAGGCGGAGGAGGCGCCAGGGAGCGGCTGCCGGCAGGGGGTGTCGAGTCACGCACCAAGGACGCTTCTGGAGCGTCTAGTGTCATCAGTGAATCTTCCCTCGCCCTCAAGGATTCCGGCTTCAGCGACAACAACCACGGCAGGGGACGCTCGGACGCCGAAGATTCTGAGATTCTAAGGTACATGTGTAGATAAACTTATCTTTGGAACCACTTTTGTAATTTACTAATTTAGCCTTAATATATCGTAAATATAATATTATGCTAAGCTATGCATTCTAAATAAAGGTAGACATATTGCGTGACTGATTAGGAATATCTAACCTGGATTCTACAATGAGTTTCTTTTATAGAATTCGACATAAAAATATTTTTTGAAATATTACTATGACGCATCGACTTCCAAATAAAAACAGCATAACACTCATATTATTAAAATTTTGCGATATTTGCATACAGCCCTGCTATTAACATCCTAGAAATCATTAGAATTTTATAGACAATAAGTTGCTTTCACCAGTTTGATCTTCTGTGGAAGCTTTACAGTCCATCCTAAAGATATTTGATGAACTTGAAAGCGGCCTTGCAGTACATATCGGGAAAGAAAAAACAGAATTCCGTATTTTCTTTCCCGATATGTACTGCAAGGCCTCCATCAACTTCATCAAGAATGTCAGTACAGAAAACTCTCCATTTCATAACGCTAAAGATGTTTAAAGGTGAAAAGTCCAGACTTTTCACATCAAGACTCTAGGTGAAAAGTCCAGCCTATTCACGCCCGTCTCACAAATCTGTTATGAAGTGCTGATAGAGGTATGGATTTTCTCAGAAATATTGCCTTTTAGTGATATGTCGCATAACATTCGTGGTTTCATTGATCCCCAAGCCAATCATATACAGAAAGTTGATAACGCATTTTTGTTAACGATTTATTGCATGAATGCTCGACAGAAAGCACGTGAAATGATGCTATTATATCCGCATTGTTGTTTCATTCGAAAGCAATAAATGTCATGAAAAAATGTCTTCGAAAATCGGACCTTGCTGAGAAGGGTACATTACTCCCCTTTCCGACGCAAATTACAACACTTCTGCTATAATTAGCGCATGTAAAACACAAAATTTCTCGGTTTCTAAGAAAGGCATATTGGCGGAGAAAAGGAAAATCACGGGAAGAGTTACTTCCAACAGGCCAGATACAGCAAATTTCTCGAGTTCCTACAAGCCAAACACCACAGGTCCTGTAGGAAAATCCAACAACCCAAAAAGGGATCGCAAACATTGTAGGAACTTCACAGGCTACCGTAAATAAAATAATAAACAAAGATTTGCAACTGGAAAAGCGTCACAAAAGTCGTTCATAAATTGCTCCCACGACACGTCGCAAAAAGGAAGAGGAATTGTTGGAGGCTCTATGAGGGATAAAGATTACATCTACCTCAACGATTGCAACAATCCCTCCACGTGGAGAGAAGTCATACCAAAAGTGGTCCAAGGAATGTAAGGAAAGTTTTTCAAAAGACTTTATGGTGATTGCGGGATACTCGAACAACGGCAAGCTCACAATCAGAAGAGTGGACAGGAAGGCTAAGGTTAACTCCCTTTACTATCCCCGCATTGTATGGAGAGGAAAAAAAAAGTTTGTCTACATTAACACAAACCTAACTTGACCGTTCAATTTATGTTGGATTTGCAAGATGAAACTGGAATTCACCCTTTCATGATATCCCTGTCAATTCACCAGATATATCCCCGATGGATATATGTGAATTTGGATTATTGAAACGAGCTCTTGCTCGACGCCGTCCAACAACCATTGAGGGTTTTTGGAAAGACTGCAAACAGGTTGGTTGGTTGGTTGATTGTTTAGAATTTTTGGGATGCTACTAAGGATATTTTGCGCCTTTTACACAAGTTATATCTGTACGCAGCCCGGGACAAACAAAATCATCCTTGCCCGCTGCGGGATTCGAACCCACGACCAGCTGGACTTGAGAACTACAAAGCCTACACTCTAGCCCTCTCGGCCACCTGGCCGGCGACTGCAAACAGGAATGGAACAAATCAGCTGGCCGTTCTGCAGACATCTCTTCTAGAATGGAAGAAATGGTGCAGGGCAAAAGTCCACAACCAGGGTCACCACCGTTGGTGGAGAAAGTGTGTTTCTTCGTAAACTTTCTCCTCCAAATCGTTGCCATAGCATACAGATCATACAGCAGCTTTTTGAGTTGATGGTTTACCGTACCGTTTAGTCCCTTTGTTCTTCCATTTGCATATATTATAAATTCCCAGAGTGGAATGCCTCATACATTGCAATGCTTGCTCAAGTGGTATCTCACTATGATAGCAGGTTGGAAGTCGATTAAGCGTGGCATCTCGTTTCCATACATTCACAGACTCATACGCAAGATCTGTTGTACTATCTATAGAGAGCTCACCAAATACGAGTATTAATATTACAACAGTGTGTTTTCACTGAGCAAGTGTAGTACTTTTTCTGTTGTGTGTTACTGTAAATTAAAACACTCATCAAAATAACAGAAATAAGAATGGGTTTCTTGTATACGGCGTTATTCTAAATGAACTTCACAACTTAAGAAAAAAATAGGGAGAAAAAATTAACTTTTTTTACACTTCTCACATTATTTATAAGTAACACCTTAGCAGGGGTATAAGAACGCATAGGTCACGCTTCGCAGCAGTGAATGCTGGGAGAATAAACTTTATATAATTAGCAAAGCAGAACTATACATAAAAAAAAACAGTACATTTTAAATAAATTCTCAGAATTTAAATTTTCAGTTGATGTTATTTCTATTATTAATGATATCGTTCCTCTTATTTAATAATAAACTAATGAAAAATATTCAAAATTGTCAACATTACTTTGAATAATCTATCTCTGTCACTATCGTACAACAGAAACATACATATATAAACCCACCTGATTTATACCAGGAATAAGGAAAATTTTGGACGAGTTTATGGAATATTCCACAATTTTGATAATATACTCGTTCTGCCTTGATTCATAAAAGTATACAGGTGCCTTTATTAATGAAAAATAAATAAATTATTTCTATGAATCAATAAAGATCCAGACATTTCCTCGTCCCGCGAAAAACGAAAACAACTAATGAAGTAACGGTAATTAACTGAAGAATACAAATGTTTTCGAGGACTGGACATTCTCTTACCCATTCATCAGTTCATTAGAGTGAATCATAACAAACTATTTAAAATGAATCATTTCATTTAAAAAACCGGAAAACTATGAGGAAATCGATACAAATGACAACCAAATAATACAGATGAGTGCAGTTCATAAGGATGAGTCACTATCAAAAACATACTAGTCAATATAAATAATTTACTTTTCATATACACTACGTCACTTAGTTCTGATGTAAATAAATCAGAATCTCTTAATGTACTATAAATAAGTGCTGGCATATTAAGTATTTTATCATTTTAGCAAATTGCCCCATTGTAAAATTAAAATAGAAACAAATAACGGCAAATTAATAAAAATTGAACCGATTTTGTTAAATTTAATAATTTGAATTGTTAAAAATGTCCGTAAAATTTTCAAGCAGACAAACTGTTCAAAATCGAAATACACTTAATATAATCGAATATTATTTTAAAATAAAACTTTAATAAAAATATATTATTCCCCCTAACAAAAATTAATACTGAAATTTTGATAATGCATTTTTCATTGATAATATAGCCTACAAGAAATTGCCCAGCATGTTATTTTAGCAAGCACTAAGCGTTAGAAAAAGGAATGATTATTTGAATGTTATTATTAATGTTATTGATGTACATTTTATTTCTCTTTAAGCTTCTACCAGCGAAACGAAAATGACCAAAACAGCAATGTGGTTATAAATGTTATAGTTACTTTTAATTTTGTTTTAATCTATTAAGTATAATAAAATCCTTTCCTTATTCCCAAAACAATTTGTGCCGATAGCAAACAGAACCTCGTTAATTCATTAATAAAACGTCAACAAGGCTTTTCAATAAAGTTCAAAAAAAAAAACAAAAAAAAAACAACTTCTTGAACGTGGAAGTGAATAGGAAGTGCGCGACTCTTGCAAAGTCCATTGCTTCATTAAGGGTTTGATTCAATGATTTCCACAGCAAATTCTTGTAAGACAAGAAATTGATCAAAGGCATCCGTATAGTTCTAGAAATAAGTAATACAGTGTATTTCTTCGGGAGAAACTAGAACCACGGCTTCTAACATGCGAGTACGTAGCCTCACGTTAGAAGCCTGTTTTTATTTGCATTTGTACATAATGAATGAATTCTTGCATGATCTTAGCTTCTTTACTGAAAAGCCTTCGTTTATAATTTGACGTTAAAAATCAATTCGAAGTTTTAAAAATCTAATTACTCATGATTTTATCTAACCTATCTCCCCAACCCATAACTATTAAATATAATACGTTTGTGAATGTGCTTCTCCTCCAAACTCCTTGTATCATAAGTTAAACAAATTAAGGTCCTTCTTAAGAGTATTTCGAATTAACGACGTTTTGTTGCTAAATAAGTAAATCTCGATTACTCGGACTATGCAGGAAACACTAGCGAGAGAAAGCTAACTTGGCAGGATAATACCATTTGGAAAGGCAAGATTGCATTAAAGACGAGGAGTACAAAAAAAAAAAGGGAATGAAATTATGCATAGCGCATTCATTATTCATATCATATGCCAACATGATGAATAATTATGATGGCCAGTTTCAGGGAATAAGTCTCGTTGCCCCAATTTCTCAAGATTGATTATGAGGCTGCCAAGAATATTTCATGTCGTGTATCTGTTGCGCTTTAATAATTGTAGTCACGCAAGTTTTTTTGTTTTTTTTTAAAGCTACGTGTGCTCTCTGGTCTCAGATTTGAAAATACTTATAAAATAATATGTTCGCCCTGAGCAGTATACAAAAACGATTGCTTGATCCTAAACTGATGAAGAGCTTATTCATATAAGTGGCTGACACTTTTAATAAGTAACAAAAGGAAGAAGCATCTCTTAATATAGGTTACAAGAAGTTATAGTTGAAACTAAGAGTATCCAATCAATGTGGGTCGTTATCAATAAATAATTCGGAGGGAAGAGATAGAACTTGCGCGTGTCAACTATTATTTTAACAGTGATTATATGGTTAACAAATGAATAGTTAACGTTGAAATATAAATATGAACGATCACTTTTAATATAATCTGAGTCTGATAGAAATTCTATTGAGAAAACCATGCAGAGAAAACGTTATACTTTTCGAACTCAAATTTACGAAACAGAACACATTTACTTGTCAGGTCTTAAGAAAATGAGATATGTCTCAAAGCACCTGCCTAGAACTCATGTCCGTATCATCGAGGTTTGCACACGACATTTCCTTTCAATTCCCCACTTCTTCTAAAATAGAAATAACCCTGTTCTTGGCACTGATTGCAAAACTCTGTCCCCTATAATCCCCGTAGCTCTCCATCTGCCAACATAACTTTCATTGACAATGGGGAAGTGGTGCGACGACGGCAGCGACGCACCAGAAACGCCACCAAGGACGTCAAGCGGCGGAGTGACGTCACTGGAGAGGACTCCGAAAGCGAACTCTCCGGCAAAGAGACGACGACGATGGCCAAGGACGACAAAACCAATAGGAACGCCAACACCAAAGGACGTCGCAACACGGCCAAGGCTGGAAACAAAGTGTCGTATGCCATCTTCCGTCCTAAGACCGGAGAGAAGGCCCATTCGGCCACCACCCATCCCCGCCACACACGACAGTATGTACGCCTCAAGCGGCTGAAAAATCCACTGCCCATCACTCTTATCCGTTATTAAATAACCCACCCCTCAATATGCACACGTACAATGATGTAAATCCGTTTGTACATTTGTCAATGCCCAATGTTAATGCTATATTGTTCATGTTCTTGCAGTTGTTGTTGGTACTGCTTTATGTTATCATCATTGTCAAAAACTCGATATGCCTTTGCGTGAGAATGAACTATTAAAAAATATGAAAAACTCCTTCATTTATTAATAAACTCTTTGTTCACATGGACACAAAAAATTCCCTTTCTCAAACTGAATTGCTTTATTTTTTAATCTGTGACAATAAACTTGCTTTTTTTTGTTCGTTTGTTTCCTTTCCCCTCGCACTTAATTGTTTTTGTTTGCAAAGAAAAATATCAATGTCAGAATGACGTCACAGAGATGCAATTGAACATAACGTAGAAAGAAATGGTATTGTATGCACTTATTCACGATAACCACGGCTTATTTTTTTGTCTGCAATTAAGTTCAACACCCACTACGAGTAAAACTGATATGAACATAATCAAACATAAAAAAAAAATTGAAAAAAATTTATTCAACAAATACAAATGAACATAAGAGTACATAGGGGCTCAAAACTGAACATTAAACGAAATCAAACTTTCATCTCTTAAAAAATAAACAAACTACACACTCAATTGTTAGAAGTAATAAATTGTTTTAATAAAATGTCAAATTTTTGTCTGTACTCACCAAGTTCGATGTTTTCTCACATTTTCACAATCACAAACTGCTCTTTTCGAAAATACAAATCCACAAAGTTACACTCTTAACACAAATCTTTTAATATTCCCTTGATTGTTCTTCTTTCAAAAACAATTTAAGAACATTCAAACATATCCACTCTAAAGGGCATTAAAAAAGAAAAACAAAAACTATATATTTTCGTATATTTCTATTCATAATAATTGCTAGTTTTAATTTAAATACCTGTTTCACTAGACGACTGATTCCTTCCCTTCTCCATATAGGTACCAGAAGGAGAGACGAATCTTCCAGGAGCTCTTGGAATTGAAGCGGGTACAAATCAATGCTAGTCGTTCCGAAGAGAACTATATTGTACGGAAGCTGTCGGACAGCTATCGCCATCAGGGCCTGACCGTTGCCAATGTCAGGTTCACTGGACCTTACACGTTCCACGCTTATGAAAAATACCTCTACGGTAAAAGATGCCTATCCTGCCTCCTTTCCATCACATGCTATCACAGCAACAATTATAAGCAGAATGATTCATAAGCCCCTGAACTCCGATTACAATAATTTGCTTTAAATAAAAGCAGTGGTTAATTTCAGAAATTAATGTGTAGAAGACAAAAACTAACGACAGCACTTGGGTAACTTCTGTCGAAATTACTAATGCTGCGTTGATCAGAATTTTCTACAAAGATAAGCTTCCAGCAAAGACCCTGTGATCTTACGTCGGACTAATTATGACTATACCACTTCCGAGAACAGCCGTACATTCCAAAGGCAACAACACACAAGGTTCTTCTCTAGTTTATGACAAACAATTTTAAAATTTATCAGTTTGAAGCTTTATGAATCATCCTGCACACTTATTAGATATACAGCTAATAATGGGAGAAGCGCGGATAACCAAATAACACGGATAAACCAAAATATTGATCAACAAAACATGCAATCGACTGAAGCGGTTAGGATATAAAACTACATACACACATTAATAAGAAACAATTTTATTTCAGGGTATTATCACAAAATGAATAACAAGAATGTATATCATAATGTACAAATATGTAACAGAATATAAAATATCACAAAATACATAACAAAGATATATTAATGTAAATATTAACAAAATATAAACTTTTAATATCACATCCAATTAAAAACAATTTTAAATTAAATTTTTATTGTATTTTAACGACGTCTATTAGGTCCCAACCAGGAAAAAAGTCGAGAAAGATAGCCAAAAGTTGTCCCCCAAAGGCGAAAGCCCAAAAAGGGAGTTAATGAAACAAACAAGACACAGGAACAAAGAAAAGAGTAAAACTAATGAAATAAATTGATGCTTTTTTATATAAAAAAAAGTAACCAATTTATGGGAAGGACCAATCCAACTCGCATTAGAGAAACCAAAAATCAGAAACAAGATAAATATATTACATGAAAAACCGTTTAGTTAAATCAGAAACAAGGCTCAAATCGTGACTAGAAGAAACGCGTGGATACCAATTTGGAAATCCATAGAAAATTTTTGAAAGAGAGAAACATTTGTATAGAAAATACAGGACCAAAGGATCGTGGAGAAAACTTGACAACTTACGAATACAACCAATTCATTTAGATAAATCAGAATATAGGTATCGACACTCAAGTCACCACCGGTTCTAACAACTGATTAGTTCCGTGTGCGCAATAATTAAATTTGATTAGGAATATCAGATAGTATAGGATTTAGAAAAATTTATAATAAGATCCTTATTTAGTAGCCATAACCAAACTTCCGTAATCTTGTTCTGAAGAATTAAAGCATGGTGCGAGGTATCAATAATAAAAAACAGCTTAATGTCGTCTGCGTACAATAAATTTTCCACACCTTCTTTTAAACAAAAAAAAAAAAAAAAAAAAAAAAAAAAAAAAAAAAAAAA